>SSNR01000035.1:379729-433880 GCA_006937965.1 Callopanchax toddi | reverse complement strand
CCCCCCCCCCCCCCCCCCCCCCCCCCCCCCCCCCCCCCCCTCTCATGGAGCAGAGGAATCAAACCCAGGTGATGAATGAGGTGGACACAAGGGCCTCGGGTAGCTCCTGTGGCGATGCTGGGGGGGAGAGGTGTGTGGTGGGACAAAAATAGGGGGAAAATTAGGAAGCTAAGAGGAGGATGCATTAGTGGGGAGAGGATTATTTCATTCAAAGATTTATCCAAAGCTTTCGTTCCGCATCGCAGAACTTCATAAAACAATGTAAATCCCCAAAATTTGGTCTTTTCGGTAGATTTTTCTATTCAAGTCGGTGCAAGTGCAACACTGAGTTCCAGCGCTCAGAAGTTATAATGAAATAATTTCACCTGCTTGGCAGTTGAGTCACAAACTATATGCAGATTACGCTCAAAAAGTCTATCCTAATACATTTTGATTAAACTCTTTCTTTGGAAGATTAAACAAACTACAATCTTTTTTTAAATAATATATCATGTCATTAAAATGTAAATTAAAAAACACGATAGTGATAAAGTGGCGCTCTTCTCAACCATTCCTTTTTTTTTTCTTTTAAGATGGATCGCAAAAGCTACATATGAAAACAGGGTAAAGAAAACACAACCAGACGCCTCTAAAGCCTCTTTTGGTTCTTTGTAAAATTAGCGTCTCCCCTGACGCTTAATACAAACTCATCTTCCCTTAGCCACAATTTAGTAAAACGGACTCCAGCAAATGAGCGGTGGATATGTAGTATTCCCCTGGCCCTCTCCGCTATCACATCCTTACAAATATACTGCAAATGCTTCTCATGTCCATTCCTAACTCAACGCTTCCCATAGGCCCAGTCACTATACCACCCATACCAATAACATAAATGACTGTGGTGGACGGCTTCATTAGGGCAACATTGCCCCCGTAATCAGGGCATTTTCTGCGTGCACAGTGGGATGGCACTTTATGGTTCAAGTGGGGCTCTGTTAATGAGGAAGTGCACGAGTCTCCATTTCCTGTCTAGTCAGATCTGCAATTTCTGCAGCTTGGACTATTAGAATCCCATTGATTTTTTTAATGAGCAACCTTTATCATAACTCTAATCCAACAGTCCTAAAATAACAATAAATATAAATACACTCAGTCCTCCGTAAGGCATTTAGACAACTCAATCTCCAACAAGACTCTTCGCTTCACTTTAAGAAGCGTGTCTTTAAAACAGTGTGAAGCTGAATTACAGCAAACGTCACGCCAAATTCTGTTTTAAAGTTCCCACAAATGCTCTGCTTTTTCACATTCTGCTCTCGGCCCACTTAATCTTCCCAATCCCCCTCTCCACACCTCTGATCCCTCACTGTCCCCGACTTTCCTTCTTTCCATCATCCCCTCTTCACTCCCAGGCCTCGTTGACATTAACCTGGAGCACTCACATTTTCCCATGGTTCTCCATGTTACTCTCCACATGTCAGAGCAGGAGGCTTTATGGCCCGCATCCATCAGCGTCACATGCCAGGATTTATGGGAGATGGAGTCCAAACTCAATAGCTCTGAATCAGTCTTGATGAATCCGACCCCTGGGCCGCCGTGTGATTTAATACGTGGAGCATCTTAGCCCCTCGCCCCCACATAACCCCGCCTCACTCCTCCGTCCACCCCTCTCCCGCTCCACCATTCATCTCTTATGATTTTTCTCATCACACCGGATTAGTAATCTAACTCACTCTGGTTGGCTTTTGTCAGTCATTCAAACCCAAAGGAGATTCGGTCTCTAAAGAATGAACACCTGCAAACATTCACAGAAACATGCAAACTTTAACTTTAACCCTTTAACCAGCAGTTCATTCACTGCTGGTTAAAAGGTTAACTCCCATCCTAGAAAGGTTTTCAAGAATGTTGAAAAATCTGCAAAGACCAGGCAGAAATTACATTTGGGTTTATGTTCAAACAACAAAATCTTTGATTTAATCTCATCAGCGGCAGGACATTTTTTATAAGGGGTTGATTTAGAATAAAAATGAAGCTGTTTTTGTCTTAATTCACTTCACATATGACTTTCATCATGACTGTAACACAGGTTTGGATGGGATTGTTGACTTTGGATTAAACTTGACAAAATATGGTTTTCCTATTTAAACCAAATTCACTTACTGACTTAACAGCCCTCTTCATATTTTTAAATACAAAAATGGTTTATTGTACACCTAAATAGAATGAAGATTTTGCACATACTAGCTTCTTAATTTTGATAATTATCTGAATGAAAAAGGTAAAAAATGAAAAGTTCATCAGCCGTAAACACCAAACAACATCAAAACAGAACATTAAACTCTAATTTTTTTCCACTGTTGTTAATATAATTATCAATAACATTGGAAATATCAATATTATTTTCCTCCTTCTGGCTTTGTCCATCTTCCTTTAGGCTTGAAAGCAGCCACTAATAAAAACTGCAACAAACTTTGGCCCAAACAGGTTGAAGATTACAGGCATATTGTGAGTAATGTGGGTCCATTCACAAGAGTAGATGCAACAACAGAATTGTGATTTTAAATAAAAAGTTTTTAAAAATCACTTTATATGTGAAATAATTGTACCTGTGCATGAAAAAACCTTTTACTCAAAGAAAGTTGAAAAAAATAAACTTTCAGGTCTAAACTTCTATATAATTTCATCCTCATCTCTCTGCAGTAGCTATGACACTGAAGCCTATAAAGTCCGATACAGTCCTGCTTAACCTGCAACAGTTTATGGTTTCAACTTTGGGAATGAGAACAAGTAAGAGAAACCCAACTTCACAGACCTGCTGGTTACTGCTGTTAAGCTTTGCTGCACCACCAGCGTTTAGTAGGACTTTACTTAAATCCTCCTGAAATCCTAACTGTCCCAACAGGAAAAGCAAACAAACTTCTGTCTCATGGTCCACAGCAGAATTAATCAGCTGTGCTCTACATATAGCCCTGTGACTTAGGGAGTTAGAGGTCAGAGGTTAAAGTGTGTTCACTGGTTTACAGCAGGCTTTATTACAGCGTTATTTGATATACTTACCAATCCAGTTCACCTTCAAACCTGCTTCTTTATAGAGCTGATTTTCTAAAAGTTGTTGAGACACACCTAAACACACACACACACACATCTCAACTGGAGGATGTGAAATAATATTGCCCTGCGGCCCCCCAAACAGGTCTGAACCCTAATAAATGCTTTACACTCTGAAAGAAACAGTGAGGTAGCTCCGACACCTCTGAGCCTCCCTTGGCATACACACACAAACACACACACACACACACACACACACACACATATATATATACACAGAGGCTGGTCACAGGTCAGGAGAGCTCGTAGCTCTCTGTGGTAAAGGGGAGCGTAGCCGCTTGAACCTGTAATATGCTCCTCTCTCCCCAGGTGCCACTTGTTGGGGTTTTAGTGCAGGGGAAATTACACCTGCTCTCTGCGTGTCAACGCCAGTCTCTGACTGGAAGTGCACCCATAAACACAGACACATGAGCTGAAAGCGGAGAGAAACTCAGAAATAAAGCAGGAGTGTGTCGGATCTGTTCTGTGAGGCTGCATTTATCCCAGAATTTCACCAATCAACCAAACGTTTTATTTTTTAGGTATGTAATTCACACCACTAAAACACAGGTACTGTTTTGGAAAATATGAGCGTCCCATAAGGCACTAACAGATTAACAACCCTCCTCTCCATCCACGGTTCCTCTGGGAGAGCTGGCTCTGTGGATGAAAAGAGAAGCGGATATGACCCGGCTTTTCCATCCAAACAGCAGGTGTGGTGCAAAAATAGCTCAACACAGTGGTTTATTTATACTGTAGGCACAAGATCAATAAAAGCTCTGTAAGATTAGGATACATTACTTCTGTACTGTAGGTCTGAGCATTTGCACGTGTGTAAGCTTAATCACGGTTAAAATGGGTTTGGCTTTTTAATCATGAAAATGCTCCACAAAAATAAACACAGCATCTAGCCTACTCTGCAAGTCAACGGCGAGCTGAAGGATGATCACTGATATGGGGCAAGAGAGAATGAAACTAATAAAAAGGCAGTGTATCAAAGTATCGCAGTTAAGCGTTAGTCACGTGAGGGCAACTACGCCACAACCGCGGTGTTCTCTAAATGAATCCTTCTCGTCCCACGCTTGATTTATGGACCTGTAAAAACACACGTTGTTTTTAATCTACCGCTCCCTGAATCTGCCTCGCTAATGAAATGTGGATCTGAGCATGTGCACGTGTGTGTGTATTAGACTGTGCACGTGTGTGTTTGATAATTACGTATAGGCTGAAGTCTGAGTCTTTGAGCATGAATTTTCTTTTCTGATAAATATGCATTCAGTTACATAGACTGATTAAGCTGTAAACTAGTGTTAACTCAGTGTCAAAGCACATACCAACACACTGATATGAATACTTACATGTGCACATTTAAACACACACATACACACACAGAAACATGCGCAAAACTAATGATAGCTGTGCCTGAAGCGGGGTTGTTTGAACGCCTGAAGCAGCTCACGGGCATCAATATAAACATATTATAGTAACATATTGCACACAAAATATGTAGCAAATTTTAAAAAATAACGAAATGATGAGGGTGAAAAAAGCAGTTCAGTACCAAAGAGATACAGAACAACCAGGTGCCTGAAAATATGTAAATCCTCCAGATCAGTGGTTTCCCAATTTTAGCCCAATCAGACAGTATATTATTTTTATACCATTATATTGTCCATGACGCCGCATAGGATGGCAGCTTGTTTTAATAATTCTGTTTAGTTAAAAATGACTTTTGTTTTGGAAATTTTTCTTCTTCATTTTTCTGATTGAAGGAATTGCTTTTTGAGTGATCTTTTTTGTTGTTGTTGTTGTTGTTGTTGTTGCTCTGGTTAGAATACTGTGCTGCTTCGAGGAATTTTTATGTTAATTTTCCAGTTTTCTGTCAAGTTGTGATGCATAACCACAGCAATGATCGACTTGTTTACAAGAAGGAGCAGTTAATTGAAATCTCAACGTATCAAATACCAAAACTGGGACCCCAAATCCCTGACAAGACTGCTCCACTAGAGAAAATAAAACACTGGATTTGTTCTACTCTTGTGTCAGGACTGCATACAGTTCCTCTGCAAGATCTGGTTTATGCAAAGCAGATCATAATCTGGTCTTTCTCTGCTGTGCAACCTGTGACCAGAACTGTGAGGAGATGGTCACAGGAAGCTGACTGACTACTTTATTTACCACTTAGAAACTGCTAAGGTTAAATATGCTATTGTCAATCAGTTTTAATGTTAATTTGATTTTTATAGATGCTTTCATTTGGCGTTTCAAAACCAGCAGTGACATCCTGCTCTCGTCTCTGGCAACCACAGCTCTAGATTTTTCACTATGACTGCACCAAAAATCTAATCCCCCATAAATTCTCAAAATGCAATAAAATACATCTGTTGGGTAAAATGATGCAATTGGGCTTCGATGTTATTAGTAAATAAAATGACACCCAGGTATTGGCTAATTTGCACTTTTTTTTTTTAAACCGAGAGGTATGAAAGTCGAATTCTCACGTTAGGATCATGTGTCAATGTCATGGTTCCAAAAAACCAGTAAACTACAGTACTTCGATGCATTTATGGCATAAGAATGAATCAGAAGTTAGTGAAGGCACTGCTTACTTAAAAAACAATTCTCATCCCACTTTCACTTCTAAATATAGTTGTCCACTGACATTTAACCTAATTCAAATCCTGCTCACTTTAAAGATCCCCGACTGTAGAAATTATAAGATTTGCAATAAAAACTTTACACATGAAATGCTTTCAAATATTTAAACATGCATCCCTCCAATCATTATTTCAATATCATGTCTGAGTATGTTCTATAAAAGATACTTTAAATTAGTCTGAATCTCATGTTAATTTTATCACAGGGAAAGGGAAGCTGTGCTCAGTTCAAACTGAGCTTAAGATGCTCTAAAAGCGCAGAATCAAAACCGATAAACATTACTGCCTTGTTTCCAGATGGTTCCTACAATCAACATTACTGTGTTTTCTTGTTTGGCAGACATCGGATAGCCTCAGTCTATTTTGGCTGCATTTTATTACAAGTGGCCCATCTCTTGATTCGAAACATTAGAGTGTGAGCTGGACTTGTCTCTCTGTGGTCAGCACTTCTCAGACTTCAATAAAAACATTCTCTGCTGGCAGACAGAAGAAGAAGAGAAAGAGGGAAAGCGATCCGGGCCACCTCTCACCTCTCTCATCATAAGAAGTCCTCATCCCAGGGCTATGAGCCCTCCTTCACAAAGAGGAGTAAAAAGAGAGAGGGATGGGAATCTGTCAGGTTCAAACAACAAAGAGGTGCTGTCTTATACATCCTTCCTCAACCTGTCCCCTTCAGTGGCAGTGACATCATTTAAATCATTTAAATCCTCCCCAACATGACCTATGGCAAGTGACCCATCATTCCAACGCTCACACCTCCTTGTGAGACAGCTGCTGAACTGCTTATTTAGCAGAAAATATCAACCGGCTAACTATGTGATTTATTCAAAATTATTCCTCCGTGGTGCTCCTTCACTCAGAGCGTTTGCCCATAGTTCACTGTGGTCCAGGCAATTAGGAGCAGGCCACACCTCTTCAGGAGACAGAGCACCTGGCCACAGCAGACAGACATAAGGAGGAACAGAGCCGAGCGGCGCGCAGCTTTCCGTGATGGGCTGGAATAACTAAGCAGAGCGGGTGAGGGAGAGGGAGAGGGTGAGGAATGCAAGCAAGGCACTTTAGGATTCATTTAGGTTCCCCATCTCCCTGGTCACTTTATTAGCAGTCTGGGAAGAGTGATGCATGTCCCAAAGCTATGCAAAATGCATAATCAAGCATTTAAATACACGCCATGTGGAAGGGTGTGTGCAGTGTGCATGCCTTCACACCTATGTGTGCATACGTACTGAACTTTTGGAGTGTATTACATACGTGCACAATCACGCACACTCACAAAACGCTTACTCCTGTAAAAGTTCAAGGTATTCAACTATTAGACTTTTGTACTAGCACTACACGTTGCCTCCCTTAGTATTCCCAAAAGCTGCATTGGAACAGTCGCCTGCGTAATGTAAAGAAATGCTCAATAATTTATTACAGTAAATCCCTTTATGGTTCTTTATGTGTGGTTGCAATTCAGAGAAATCACAGTTGGGTAAATATGAAAAAAAGAGTGGTTTCCTCTTTAAATTGAAATCATAGTTGCGTCCGATTTTATCCATCCTTTCTGCTCTTTCACTGCCAAACTGAGGCAGAAAACAGTTGAGGACAAAGGAGCCTTTTTTATTCCCAGATCATCAACAGACTGCAAGTGGAAAACAAACAAGCAAATAAAGGGAGATGGGAATGTGCCCCCAGAGAGGCCGAAGCATGATCCTGATATGCAAGGAACGAGACAGATTTTTTTTTTTAAGTCTCTTATTGTGAAAATAAGAGACAACCCCCTCTTTTGTAATGATTTAGAACTGAAGAGTGGACTGGCAGAACAAAAGGTGGAAGAGCTGATTTAGTTTGGAGTGTAACCTTGTTTTTATGTCCCCCCCCCCAAAAAAAACGCATCTCAGGTGGTTGTGAAATCGTACCATCAAAAAAAATAAAAGATTACGATTAAATCCGGGAAGAAATAAAAATGACTAACTGTGATCTACCGAGCTTTATGGAAGACTGGAGAGTCCTACAGGCCTGCTCATTGACCTGGGAAATGGGCTGCAGCTTCCTTGATCATTTTAGGAAAGAAAAGAAGAAAAAGTAGCAGGAAATCAAAAGGTGAGTGGAGTGGGGACAAGTCGTTTGAGAGGTGTAAAAAAAAAAAAAAGAGACAAAAAAAAGGCTCAGTGTGAGGGAGGATGGAGGAATGATGACAAAAAGGGCAGCATCCTGAGGCCCTAGAGGGGCTGCAACTAACCAGGTCAGCATTTCACATGTGTCGCTTCCTGTTGGCCTCAACGAGAAGAGCTAGGCTGTAGCGTGGCAGGGCCTGGTGGCCGGCGGGGGCACGGGGCCTGTCGGGCTGACACATGGGGTTATGAGGCAGGCAAATGAACAAAAGCAGGCACACACAGATAAGTATTCACCACTTTCCCCTCTCCAAACCAAAGGGATTGGTTAAAGGTGACGTGAAGGAGGCAGAAAGGCTTCTGGGAAAAGATTTGTGTTATATTCATAAGAGAAGGTAATTTTCTGGAAGAAATAAGGTGCTCATCTTGAACTTTGCCACCTCTTATTGTTGAATATACAAACACTAAACAACAATCAGATCTCTTGCCCTTATCTGCAGACAAATTTATACTTCAAATATGTTTCCTGTGCAGATGAAGGCATCTGATCAGCTCTGTCTGCCTGTCTCAACTCTGCCTCTATGGCCTGTGTTAATGCTGCTGTTTGACATTGCAAGCAGCAGGCTTTTTTTTCTCCCAGCAGCCTCAGTGGACACTGAGCTTTAGCCTAATTGGTTCCAGAGCAGACCCTGACAGAACTCTCCTCAGCGGCATGCAGCCATATTAATACCCCCTGCCACACACACACACACACACACACACACACACACACACACACACACACACACACAACAAAAACAAGCACAGCAATCAGTGACTAACTCACTAATTAACACCCTTACAAAGCATCTCATTAGCATGTGTTGTAGAAAAGGGGCAATGTGGGAAATGAGCATTTTGGCTTAACAAAAAGGAAAGAAATTACAAAATAAGACCGTGGAACACGTGTGCATGTGGGTGTATTGTATTCCACTCAGGGGCCAAGGGCCTTGGTTGGCCCACCAAGCAGCGCCCCGTTTCTCAGGGGAGTCCATTACAACTCTCAGAGGAAGATATCGGGGTAAAAGATAAGCATAATTTTAAAAGCAATCAGGAAAAATAAATCTCTGGCACGCAGGCAACACTTTGGTTGTTAACCAGCAACTTAACCTGCTTGTACTGTGAGTGGAATGGGAAATGAAAAGGTTAGGGGCTTTCAGAAGACGGCGTGTAGTTAAAGCAAAAAGCAAAGGCCAAGAGCAGCTGAGTTTAAAGGTTCACAAGAACAGACAACATACGTGTTTTCTTTAAATCACAAAGAAATAAAACTCACTGAAAACTTGTTCTCCAAAGAAATAAATCAAACACACATGCACCTCTCTGGTGTGAATGTCAGTTTAAAGTGTGAAAACACGTAAACCGTTCAGGAAAAACCCAGATTTGTTCAATTACATACACACTAAGACCCTCGTTCAGGAACGATCTCCTCAGTTTGTTTTGGTTCTTGTGTTCGGAGTGACCCGGTGTTGAGTCAAAATGCGTTCCATCTCTCATCCACATGCTGCCAGCTCCCTGCCTGCATCCACGTTGTGCCGTGGTGACTAGTGATGAAAAAACCCGGCTATAAATGGTGGAGTTTGTGGCACAGATTGTGCAAGATCTTGCATAACCTTAATTTTTAAGATTTTACCAAAACAACACTACTTCCATCATTTCATCACTGTGTGATTATCTCTGAATACCTGTCCTCGGTCTTCTCCTGCTCTAATACTCTGGTTTTATCGAGGTTTCATCACAGCCTATAAAACAGCAGCTCTTGAACCCAATGAAGGCAGCCAGCACAGAGTAAAACACAATCAGAAGCTGAATGTTTATCCTCTCTGCCACTCTTAACTCCTCTAATGAGCCTGCTGGAGAGGTTTCAACTCACAGCTCCAAAAAAACAGAGAGAGAGCAACTCTGCTCAGATTGAGCCTGCGCAGATGAAGAGATTAATGATGAGGTGCATTAGTTACAGGACGGATTCTTCTCTTCCAGGAATGTTCCGTTAGGTGTATTGTTCTGTTCTGTTCTGTACCTGCAGAACACGGCGTGATCGGCTGGGAAGGATGAGCCCTCTGACCCTGCTCTTCCTCGCCGTTCTGACCTGCCCATTATCCATCGCCGACCTCACTATTATACTCACTGTCAGGACACAGTTCCGCACCGCCCCGCGAACGGAGCGGGCAATCACTCTCACCTCTGAGTGCCAACTCCCTCCCCCTCAGAAAGACAGAAAAAAGAGGGGAGGGAAGAGTTAGAGAAAGAGAGAGTTCAGAGTAATAGTAAGCAGGTAGTTAGAGGTCAGAGGTCTGCTACAATCGGGACAGCAGCTCCACTCCTGGCAGCCGGAGCGGAACTCTGGAAGGGACCTGGAAGTAGATATGGTGACCTTTTCTACAGAGGACCCCAAAATATACTCACTTATCAAAATGACCTTAACATAGGAGCATGGGAAGGTAAGCAGAGGCCATCCATCACCTTAAAGATTAATCCTCCTCTCCATTCTTCTCATGAATCTATTAATAATGTCGCCAAAGGGGGAGAATTTGCAGCAAAGATTTATTCTGATATTGTGACTTTTATTCATTAGCCTATAACAGGGAGATTCCTGAGAAGGAAATAAGGAGACTGCTTCAGACGCATTAAATTACAGCTCCGTCTCTATTGAAACTACGCCAAAGTCTTAATTCAGTAGTTAAATTTGAGGAGAATCGACCCACACAATATGCCAGTTCAATATAAAAATGTGAGATTATCATTTACACCAGTCATTTATCCTTTAAAGGCAATTCTACGCTATTTCCGTTTGCTAATTCGCCTACATTTAGTGTCGTAGATGAACCTGTGGCAGGTGTGAAGCTTGAAAATCAATTGTAGAACAAATTCTGGTACTGGGAGCTTTTCCTCACTCATTTAAACAAAGCAGTGGATTTCACAGTGTGGAGCAGCTCTGACAGCCCCAGGGGCATACTTCAATTAGGGAGTTTGGCGAGTTTAAACACTGTAGATCTACTCACGCTCAAAGGCGTTTGTCTCTCTCTCTCTCACCCCCTCTCTTTTCCTCCCTCTCAGCCTTTCTTCTCATATCTGCGCTGAGCACTCACTCTCCTCCATCTTCAAGTCCTGCTCTCTGTAATCAACCCAGTGCTAATGGCTTATTCTTTCTGCTCCAGCGCCCACATTTCGCTTGTTTATTTTCCCAAACTCGTAAATCTGGGGACATGTCACAAGTGCAGCGATATTAGAGCAATAATCTCAGGTAATTATCAGATGCCCTCTCACTTTTCCTCCCCCTCCCTCCCTCCCTCCGTTTAACTCTTGCTTTACAAGGAGACAGAGGATTCCTCGTTGTTCCTGTGAGCTGCAGGATGCTCAGAGTTTATAGAAAATACATTTATGTTTTTACCTTTTACTGCCATTTTTCCCAGAGGATTTTTTTTCATGTTAAAATTGTTCAAAATGAATTTTAAACATAATGAAACAAAACAATTTAATCAGTTTTACCCTCTAACACATTTTAAAACTCTAAAAGGAAAAAAGAAGACTTTAAAGGGAAAAGTTTGTCATCTGTAAATAGCAAATGGGGGTGATGATGTGTGTGCCTGTGTCTGTGTGCGTTTGAGTGTGCATGTGTGTGTAATATTAGCAAATACCTCATCAACCACTGGACTGATTTTTATGAAACTCCTACAAAGTGATTGTTAGATGTTGAATCAACAAATTAATAACTTTTGGAGTCAACCTAATTCAAGATGGCCACCATAGCCAAATGATGACCTCATGCAGAAAACAATGAAAAGGATACAACTCTAAAACACAAAAATGTTGCACAGTAGTAACAACTGAGGGTCATTCACAACACTCACATCATGTAAAATCTTGAATACTGCATAAGATTTCAAATTTGCAAGATTTAAATCTTAGTTTAAAACTCAGACATGAAAAATGGAGTCCTTATTTTTATTCGATGCATTTATTTGCAGCCAATAGATTTGTTTGTTTTAAAATCCTCACTTTGTTTCAACTTTCCCTCTTGGTTTTTATCTCAAAAACTTAAAAGAATCATTTTTCAAGTTATGCAAGAGTAAAATTTGATTTAGTCTTTGACCTTTTTCAGTCACAAATAATGCAAATTCAGAGAATGTTATGAAAACATCAACGTAATTATAAGAGTTTTTAGAAAACATTTAACATGAGAGTTATTAAGGAGTACACTGCTGGTTTTTCCAATGGATTTGACCTCGATGTGATAAAATGGGGCTAAATTGGGATCAAATGCACATTAGTGATTGCTTTAAAAGCTCTGATAGACAAAAAAATCTTGGTGTCTGACATTGTATTTTATGCCTTAGCTTCACAGACAGCCTCCTTCCTGTTGAATCAGCTCATGTCTGACTTTGATTTTTGTTAGTTTCCCAGAAGAAAAAAAGAAAATAAGCAGTCACTTATATTGTCACACTTACCCACTCCTGCTGTATGAGGTTAACCGCCTTGTTGGCCCGTGACAGGTTTCGACACGCCAGGATCACACGGGCACCATGCAGAGCAAAAGACCTGGCCGTCTCAAAGCCTGAGACAGGACAAGAGGGACAAACAGACGAGAGAGGAAAGGGAAAAGGGTTCAAGTGAGCGAGGCTTCAAAGATTAGACTCTTTTCTGGAAATATCTTTGATTCTGAGTTGAATCTAATAAGGAGGGGGTGTGGGTGCAAGCTAAAATCCCCATCAATTCTCCATATAATTTATTTTATTGAGTAACCCAGCGGTCTAGCAGAGGGAGTTAATCATTTCTCTCTGAAGTGATGAAACTGATTGAATCATTGTGGTTGGAGACGTGGGTTTTTTTCCCGTCTCATCTTAGATCAAGTTCAAGTTTCTGAATCTGACCCACAGCTGGAACACATCGCCGCTCGAGCCGCTAGGAGAGGCAGGGATCAGCTGTTAATTATGTTAATAATTACACAGTGATGGCGGTAATTAAGAAAACATAATGAACAAAGTCAAACGAGCAACAAAAACATGATACGCCGCTCAAACCAAACCTCGGTGTGATATTTCTGCACATCAAACGGGCCTCTGATAAGAGCCGTTCTCCACACGAGACCAAGTCCGCAGATAGACGCGCAGAATTTATCAGTCCGAGTCTACTCCACGGCTCCATCCAAATCACAGAGTCACGATAAAACTGACAAAAACTCCCGATAGAGGGGGAGAAGTTCATTTCTAAATTATAAGTCTAAATGGGTCATTTCATCCTGTAGGTTGAATTAATTTATGAGGTTAACTTTATTTCTTAGCTGTATTTTTTTTAATTTTTTTTTAACTTTTAACATTTACTCAGTTTTAAGGATGGGTTCAAATGCACAAAATTACACTTTATTGTTTTACTTGAGACAAAAAAAATCCCTAAATCTTATGTTTATATTTATGTTTAGGAGCTTGATTGACAAACTGTCAGGCTCGGTAATTGATTGTGGCAAAGAGGATGTGAAAGGCAGAGCAGTAGGCAGAGTGCATCAGAGGGTGGATTAATATGGACCGTAATTAGATTATATGTCTTAATCTGATTTTCATTAAGAGCAAAACTGGGAGGCCTAATTGTTAGAAGAGTGTTAAGGACTAATATCTATTAAAACTCAAAATTGGAGTAGGATTGGAATCCCTTTCTGACAAGTGAAGCATGGAAATGAAATTATATGACACCTTATTAGGTGTAATGAAGGGGACTGTGGCTGAGAGCGAAGATCATTTCACTCACAGGAAATGGAAGTGAAAATAAAAACAAGAAGATAGGGTGGGAATAGGCAGTGTGACAGCTGGAATAAAAAATGGCTTTATATGTGCAGGAATAGGAGCAGCCTTTAGAAAAAATGTTAATAAATTTTCTAAGTGTCAAAATGTCTGCATTTTCTCAATGATTCCATCTACATAATTGCACAAAAATAATAATGTGACCTTCTACGCCAAGAGAACCAGGGTTTCCCACTAAATATTCTCTTTTTGGATAAGCTTTGTCTCAATGAAAGACAGCTAAATTTCAAAAATGCACTTTTATTGCAAAGGACCTTTTACAGATTTAGACACATAAGCATTTAAACCTCTTAGAAACAAAGATGGTGCCATTTTCCAGGATTTCTGGAAGGTAAATATCAATCGATGCATATATTTATAATGTATCAGAAACAAGCCAAATTACTGTAACTAAAAGTTGTTCATGACTGTCAACAATGTAAGATATTTTCACATGCAAAATTCCTTCAAGGCACAGAAAGGTTATTTTACATCAAAACTATAAACACTGCAGAGGGATTCAATGAAAAAATTTATGTTTGACTTTTTTCAGATTCATATCCATACAGACGTGTGCATTTTATTATTCTAGAGCAGAAAACTTTAACTCCTAATTAAGTGGGTTCAAATCAGTACAGAAAGATTGTTTTGGAGCCAGAAAAATATGATTTTTTTAAAATTTGAATCACTACACATAATTGTATAAATCTTGGCAATAAAATAAATATTGCTTGCACTACTGCAGATTTTCTCTTCAAAGAAAATGTCTCATTAACTGAGTTCAAATAGAATCCCTTAGCCCTAATGTGTGCACAGCATGCAAGAATGTTTGCAGTTTCTGCACAGAGGCCCTTAATGCTGCAAACCCAAAATCTGTTTGTTTGTTTTTTGCCGTATTAGGACAAAAATATCCCATCTCAAAAACAAAAACTTTAAATTTTTTGCTTCCATAATTGTCACATCAAAAGTGAAAATTTAGGACAAAAAAATGGTCGACTGTCATACCTGAATATCTGTTGGCTTCTATTATTAAAAAACTGCAAGGAAAACGGTTTCTTTCATCAATCAAGAGCACATTTTTTAGTGTTTGTTTGCTAACTTTGCTTTTGTTTTGTTGAATCGTTCTATTTTGGACATTCAGATTTGGATGATTTTGAAATAAATCAGTTTGAAAGTGCACAGCTTTAATGAGGACGGTTGGAAATGATGTGTTCTTATGATTTGGTTTTGGCTACAGGTGATAATTTTCACATGATATTTCAGATGTGATTCATTGGGTTCATAATCAGTCAAAACCCCTGTGATTCTACAAAAAGAAAAACATCCTTAAATTTTGCAGGATATTTAAATTTAGAACAATTATACCTCATATGTAAGGGTTTTCACTTTTTTTTTTTTTTAAAGTATCTAATTTTTATCCCATTAAAAATGACTGGTGCATTTTCTGAACATTACAACACAATCAAAAAAGTTTAAAGCAGAAAACCAAAGCTAACTGATGTATCTTTGTAGTAAAAAAAAAAAAATCTGAATAAATGATTGATTAAAGATATGTCTGGTTTTGTGGGTGAAGTATATTCTAAAACTAAAAACATCATTTTTCCAAACATGGTTCAAAAGCATCCATTCCAGCCTCTTTAAATTGGACAAGAGCAGCGGCATCTGGTAAACAACAACACCTCACACTCACTTGTTGTGTGTACAAACCATGAAAGTGAAATTAATCGACACCAGTGTTTTCCATAATGGAGAACAAATTAGAATATGGCAGCGACAACAGCAGCCGCGCAGAAGCCATGTATTTGCAATGACAAATAACAGGGGCTTGACATTAATTGTGAAATAACGAGAGCGGCGTTGCTGTAACAGAGCCTCTCCGCCCCCTCGCCCGTGTTACCGGTGGAGAGGGCTGCAGTGAAATTAGTTCTTGGTCAGGTGTACAACCAAAGGATCCTGTTCCAGCACGGGATGCTGATGGTGCTACATGACAGGAGGTCAGACGGCGGTTTATTTTTGCTCTGGTGGATCGACAGACGCCATAAGCTGTTTTACATCACGCGGCGGGCCTGCTAGGCTGCAGAGCTTGTCCAGGTTGGTTTCTGTCTAATTAGGTATCAACATGGCGAACTCGGAAACACGAGGAGAAGCGTGTGTGATCGGAGCGTTCTTAAACCCCAAGAGATGAAAAAGGATGAACGTTCTGATTGTGTTTTCCTTCACTCTGAGGTTTCACGGGGCAACACAAATACAGTAAATGCTTCGGCTGTTGTTGAAATTGTGTTTTACTGTAATGTATAAAAAGCATAAAAAAATGTGTAAAATGTCCATTAAGCAGTGAATGCTCTTCATGGTACATTAGGATCCTGGCCCTGCTGATATCCCACAATAATGAGTGTGATTTAGTGATTTCACGCTTTGTTTGTCCTCCCTGGCCCGGCGCCCCTCTCCGGATCCCCCCCCACCCCCCCGCCTGTACACAGGTGTATTGGCTCAATGTAATGAGATCATTACAAGAGTCGTCAGTAAACGTGTTTATTTGGAAAGCGGAGCAGCCTGCTCCTTCTCTCTCATGATCTGCAACCAAAGAGGCGTTTAACTAAAATAAGCTCTGCAGTACAATTGGCCAATCAGAAGTCAATTCAAATCATTACAAGGCCTGCGGGCAAACGTGCCGAGTTCCCGCCATCACCTTTCACCAGAGCTGGAGTCGTGCTCAAAAAGCCACGAGAGCAGCACAGTTGATGAACTGAATATGGCACTGTGCAAACACGTTGAGCTGCAAACGAACGAACAAATGAAAATTAAAAAGGTCTGTGACATGCTGCCAATCTCCAAACATGAATGCTGTAGCATCCTCAGAAAGCTCAACAAACTACGGAAAGCATATCCATGTACCTAAAACCAGTTTATATAGCCCAGGATCAACATGCCAAAGCCCTCACCCTTGCTGCATACAGCAACACTTTCATCCTATTCTTGGGTACAGTGGACCTTTCAAAGAACAAGAAAAAGTTGGGCGTATATAGGTGGGTGTATTTTCTCATTGCCTTAGCCAGCTGACCCTCAAAAGGTTCCCATTTAACTTCCGCACCGGCGAATAAAGCCGCTTTCATAAAACACACCATGCTGGCAAATCAGCGTAATACTGCAATGGTGTGTCTTCGTGGCAGCATGGCGATGCAGGAAATTTGCGGCATTCGTGCCGCCATGCTTGGTAGTAATATTACTGCAATGCCGGACTTGTGAATGAAGATGAATGAAGAATGTTCTCAGACGCCCTGAAGATAAAAAGTTTTGCTCAGCTGATGTGTACAAGAACAAGCCGCAAGCGCCGCCGAACTGGGGTTGCAAGAACAAAATGACATCATTTTTGTTCTCGGGGACCCCCAGCAAGAACAAAGTTCTTGCTTCTCGTGGAGTATGAATTGGCCTTTACTGCCATGTCCCATAAGGTCACTTTTAAGGGCCATCTGTTTTTTGTACATATAAAGCAAAAGCTTCATTCTCAGCAAAAGCGCTGGTTGGACTCCTCTAAGTCTACGCCTGTCTCTGATCAACATTTGTAGTGTTTGTTACGACCTCCCTTCAGTCTAGGAATTTAAAAGGAGGCCAACACAAAACGATGAATGGTTCAAAGCAAAAATATATTTATTATTAAACAAAACAAACTAAATCAACACAGGAGGAGGACTGCTAAAACACAAATAACCCATCCAAAGGGAATAAATAACAAAATCACTCCGTAAATAAGTTAATTTAGTTAAAACCAAGAAAACTAAAACTATATAAATACAATAAAAGTCTGGGTAAAATCAAGTGAGGTTTAAAAACTAGACAAGATACAAGACAAAGCTAAAATTGTGGATTCCCACACCTAAAATCACTTTGTCAGTCTAGTTAAAACAACTTTAAACTGCTATAAAAACTCTCAACAAACACAACCACCCAGGGGACAGCAGAACCCGTCTGCTGCCCCTGAACGACTGGCTGGAGCCTCATTTAAGCAGAGCTTGATGAGCAGATTGGATCCAGCCGTGCAGCTCTCCGGCCTGCGTCTCTCTGGAGCGCTGCTGGCTGGAACAGGTGGGAGGAGTCGGCAGGGCACCGGCGCTGCCCAGGTGCGGGACCGTAACAGTGTTTGAATTGAGAGTAAGGTAAATGGTTTGGGAACATCAGGGTCTCATCTCTGCTTTTTTGCAGTTGATGCAGTTCTGTTTGCATCTTCAAACCATGACCTTGTGCATATAGGGTTGGTACGCAATAAAGCAGCTGGGTTGAGAGTCAGCTCCTCCAAATCTGAGGTTATGTCTCCATTGAAATAAGGTGGATTGCTCCCTCTAGGTTGGGCATCAGTCTTAGGACCTTAGGACGGAATGAGAGGTGGACCAATAGATCAGGACTTTGTATGCAGTAATGAGTGTTTTGCTCTGGTCTGTAGTGGTAGCAAAAGAAGCCAAGCTGAAAGCAAAGCTCTTAATTTACTGATCCATCTAAGTTCCAACCTTCACCTCTGGTCACAAGACAGATTATGATTTTTTTTTTTTAACACAAGATCCCAGACACAAGCGACTGAAAGGAGCTTCTTCTGAAAAGTGACCAGGCTCAGCCTTAGAGACATGGTGTGGTGCTCCATCATCAGAGATCAGAGGAAAGCTGCAGCTCCTCCTCATCGAAAGGAGTCATTTGAGGTGGTTTGTGCATCTGATTAGGATGCTTCCTATTCCTCAGGAGGGTTTCCAAGCAGGTTTCACTGGGAGGGCAGCCTGGGGCAGACCCAGAATTTGCTGGATGGATTATATATTCTCTCTGGCCTGGGAGTGCCTTGGGACTCCCCCAGGAGGAGCTGGTGTGTGTCGCTAGTAAAAGGGACGTTTGAATTAAAGTTTAAATCAGGTCAATTTGACTTCTTTGTTTACTCGTTTTATTTACTTATTTCAACTTTTGTTTTCAATTTTCATTCACCTATTTAAAAAATGTTGGGCACCTAAACTGTTGCTAAATTTAGCAGATTTATTCATTTTTGAACATGAACATTGTTTTGAGGTTTTTAACGATTTTACTCTAAATTGAAGAGAACTGAAAAAACGTAACTGTGAAGAGTAAAATTAAAATGATAAGCTTCAAGAAAACATTTTTACTGCAAACAGAGCATTATAATTCCAGTCAGAGCTCTTTCAGAGCCATGAGTACACAAGTTCCAATGGATGCGGAGCATTTCTTGCCCAATAAGTGAGGAACAGCACAACTCTTTGACTCTTTCTGACTTTTAAGATCCCCTCTAATTCCCCTCCATTGGTTCAAGAGGAGGGAGATGTCACCCCAAAAGTGGAATGTATGGTTAGTAATTACAGCCCAAGGTTGAGCTGTTCCAGGCCAGAGCACTGCAGCACTTCCATTACCCCTCCTTGTCCCCCTCTACCCTCCTCCTATGCCATCTCACCATCCACACATCCCTGTCTGGGGACCCAGTCACCCCCCCTCTGTCTCTTTCTCTGACCCTCTGTGTCAACCTCTAACTCCCTACACAATCTCTCATCCTGGCCTCACACCACACTGGACACTGCTGCTCCTCCAGCAGCCGGTCTCACACACACTAACACACACAGGAAGGGAAGGTGAGGACAGTAAAGTTGATAAACACGCCGTATCGCACACATGTCTGAAGATAAACCAAAAATCCCAGAGGCCTTTTTGTGGACACAGATCTGCTGAGCATTAGGGCCATTTTCATCTCTGTCATCAACCCCCCCCCCACCCCCATCATGTAACTTTCATCCCCTCATCATCTGCAGACTATAAACTCGATAGGTCTATAAACTCCTTGACTACACACAATAACTTCATACTCCTTCGTTTTATTTTACCTAGCACCTTTAATCACATATATGTATTCCATCCTCTGCTCTAACCACTTCACTTCTATTATATTAGAGCTGTAATCATTATTGAGCCCCTCCAGCCTCCGGCCCAATGCTCTTTGCACGTTACACCAGTTTGGGTCTGCATTGCAAATTTCATCCAAGGTTAATAAAGTTGAATAATTTGACTAACCAACCATAACTGGTTCTCATTACGTAGCCAATAAACACATTCATCAGCGAGGACACGAAATGCCCAGTGGAAAATAAATAAATATATCAAACTCTCCTTTTTTTTTCCTTGGTGGTCCACAGACCCCACACACACACACTAGATAAAAACATAAAGCGCTCTCTGGGTGTCACACGCCGCCACTCAGACGCACCTCATGCCATTCTCACCAAGAACATCTTTTTATCCATCTAATTCATCGCACTATGAATAATGCAGAGACTCGGGTTGAACACGCCGCTGTCTTGAAGGGGGTCCTTATTCATAAACAGCAGTGCAGTAAATACCGGAGCTTTGCAGCCAATTTAATGGCAGTTATGCTTAACAAATCTGCCTCAATCTAATGATCAGCCACAAAGCTCGGCTGTGGGTTTAATCTGCGCGCCGAGGCTCCCGCAACTCCGCGACTCACTGAATACGCTTAGGGATCTCTCCATCCAGAGAGCGGAGAGCACAGGCCTGACACTTAATCCACACAACACAACACTGGGATCAACACAAATATAGAACAATGTTAGCCTTTCATGAATAAAAATCACACCGAAAGGCCCTGGAAACACTGCGCAGACGATGCACTGGGATACAAAAACATCATGATGTGTTCTTTTCCAAATCCTCGCTATTCCCCGTCTGAGTATTTCCTGCCTTTTTGTTCCAACACTGACCCTGCACCTTGACAACAAAACATATGGACTTTAGTGAATGCATTCAGGCTGAAGAGAGTTTTTACAACAGGAAAAGTTTAATCTAAGACTCTAGCAGGTTGTGATTAAATGATACACATAAAAACTAAAAGAACTAACTTTACTCAATTAAAACAACAATATAACGACACAGAACATCTCTTATTTGAGACTATGAACACAAATATGCACTTGTAGAAACGTAGAACTGCTTTGGATTTTATTTTACGGGGGTTATTTTGGTGGGGGGTTAGCAGACAGGACAGATGTGCCTGACTGAATATTTTGTCTGAATGAGAAAAGGGGGTCAGTATGTTATTTCTGACCACTATTAAACATATGTTCTGTTGTCAACTTGGCACCAGGGGTGACTGATGATGCACCTCAGGTAGAGACATGCATAAATGTGCACACATTTCCCAAAAGAGCTGTCACCAGATAAATATGACTGCATGCTCTAAAAGACGGCAACATAAATATAGTCCTGTTGTGACGGAGGGGGGTATTTTAGGAAAGACCTGGTGCTAAATCCAGTGCTCCACATAGTTTTAATGTTGTACAATTATTTTAGATATATAAAGGAGGTATTTTGTGTCTGGTAGAGGAGGGAGGGAGTTATAGATATCGTGATCCTTTTACTGTTCCATGGACTTCTGGTCAGTAAATAACCTGAGAGTTAGCTGATAGCAGGGAATTAGAGCCAGAGGAGGAGTGTGTAATGGGGATGGATAGGAGGCTCAGGCTTGGGTCACTGCCGCTTAGGAATCAATGCAGGGGTACAGGTGTACCACCACAGGTCCACAAGCGTAAGAAAACCTTTACAAAAAGAAGGGAGGGGGAGAGAGGGGGAGGGGGGAGGAGGGGGAAAGCAAACTGCAATCATTCGTTTCCATTATCACAATTAAAAATCGCCACTCAGGTTGGTACTGGTTTTTAATTTGCAAAAGAAAGCAGAGAGAGGAAGACAAATGTTGCAAAGCGAGCACACTGAACCCACTGCCAAGACGAGCCACATTACCGTCTCGCCTCCCAGCACCGGCGCAGTGGAGCTTCAAGGCTGCTCACCAAACCAGACGCTGTGATATTTCATGCATAAATAAATTCATGTGTGTGGTTTTCATGTTCACGTGCATTACGAATGAAATTAAAGAGCTCAAATGTAAATTTTCTAATTAAATAATATCCCACCATTACTAATAAAAATGTCACATATCCCATGGAAGAAATAAGCACTGGGGAAAATGGAAATAGCCCTGACACTTGGTTTAAAACACTATTGATGCTATTAAAATGCTAAGTGGGTCCAACCAATTGATATAACCACATTTCACTTTAGGAATGTCAAAGGAGTGCACGAGAAGTAGCAATTACTATTAAGATACTGTTAATTACAGCCGCTGCATATTTAATACGTGGCAGAGTAAAACAAAGGTTATGTTAATATGGGTTTATTAAGTATTCACACAATATAAAAATGTCTGTGGGTTTCTTGAGACGAGCTTGAGAAAATCTTTTTCGTTCTTCAAAAAACACTTTTCTATTTACTAAACACTTCACGGCAAATGTTAAATGTGGATTATCTATTTTATTATAAAGTTTTTAATTAAGCCAAGTAAAGGGAACATGTGAAGGAATTTAACATGTTAGGACTTTAAAACCTGAACAGCAGCAATCAAGGACCTCCTGTGCCCTCTTGTGGTCAAACTATGAACAACAGCTCCATTAAAAACCCAAGTGAGGGACAATTAATAAGATTGAATAGGAATATTCAAGTAATGTTTGAAAACATTGAGTATTTTAGCTTGCCAACATGTATTTTTACTGTTTTTCCTGACCTTCGTGTTAATAGAAATTTAATTTGTATAAATATTGTCATTAAAATAAATAAATATATATATGTTCTGATTTTTGCAGCATTCTGATTGAAGACTGGTAGAGGTGTAAACGTTAATTTTGTACATTTCTAGTATTAAAATAGGATGATTTCAGAAGCACTTGTGTGTTTTAGTGACATAAACTTAATGCATACTGAAATAAACTAAGCTGTGTAAAATTTACAGTTTTTATTTTATTTTCCCAGTTCCCAGATGAGGTGAAGATGAGGTTCTTAAATAAGCAATGGCAACTTCAGCCAGGTACTAATACATTTATTGGATCAATAAACAACTTTTCCAGTTGATTAAATTTTAAACAAATCAATAAACCAATCACAAGCTAGAAACCACTCACATGACGGCCCCTTCAGCTGTGCAGCCCACTCAAGTATTTACACTTCCATGCTTAAACACGTGTCATATTTCAGTTGCAATATTCAGGTTTTTATGAATACTGCAAATATTTTACACAATAATCACTTTTGCCCAAAAATGCATTAAATTTAGTTTAAGTAAACTGGAAAATAAGCTTAGTGTTGACATGTCATCCATCAATTACTGCTAAATATTAAAATACATTAAAATATAGAATTTGAAATTTAGATTAATTACTTAATAACTAAACTGTAAATTGTGAAAGTATAAACACAATTAGAGAAGCACCTGTGAGTGTCTGAAGTTTAAGGGACTGAGAGGTGAAAGGTACTGTGTAACACAGAGTTACTGTATGTGTTTGTTATGTTTCACAAATGCATCAAATGAAAAGTAGTAACTGAAATTATAGAAGACTTCAGTCAAAATTTAATTTTTACTGTTACCTCCACAATCCACACATTCTAAAATGATTGAACTCAGTTTTCAAAGGACCACACAACTTTTTATTACCTCATTATAAATAATAATAACAATAATAATGTTTAATCTGTTCAATTTAACAAAAAGAACAGTTTCATTCTTGCGGTCTAAGTGACATAATGAAAAACATTTAACAGCTGATTTCACTGCGTTTCAATTTATTATGCAAATTGTGTTTTTCTCCAACTTTCCTAAACATTCAATGCAAATGACAAATCCGTATGATTGTCAAGTCATCAACTGTTAGAGTATCATTTGAATGTTATTGAACAAACAGCAATTATTAACATAAAACTTAAAGTGCCTGTGACTCCATATTTAAATCACTTTATATTAAACAGGTGTAATCTTTGATGCCTCTAGATCAGCGTTGCACCATTATAACTCAAAATACGCTGTAATTATTTCCTAACAAGCAACTCAGAGATCAGAAGAAAGCGCCGCCTTCCGGTTCTGCTGGGTTTCTCCTTATTTGGCAGCCTGACACTTCTGCTGCAGCAGGGGGCAGTGCCGTCGCGTGAAAGAGAAACGAAACTGAAACTAAACACTACACGGTCTATGGGCAATGGCGGCGGCACTGCCTCGCTCCAGTTGTCGTGAACGTGCATGTGGGCGGAGAATTTACCATATAAGCAAGTCCGGATCACTATGACCTCATAGCGGGCTGGAGTGAAAAAAACTGTTAGAAACCTGGGTCTGAAATCTGGAAGAGCTTCTCACTAGCTGTACTAGGAGACAGATGGACGCCGTTTTTTGCTCTTTCTGGCAGGTTTAAGGTGAGAACTCAACGTTGCAACATGATAGATGAGTCAGAAAACATGGAAAACCATGACATGGGCACTTTAAATTCACCACTCCAAAGCATTAGTATGTCAAATTTACTAAACTCAAACGCTCTTTCAATCAAAAACATCTTAACGGGTCCAGTTACATTTTAACATAGGACCCCTCATTTGATAGCAGCTTCACAAATCTTACATCTATTGAACTTGTGAGTTTTTAGAGAGTTTCTGCTTGAATTTCTTTGCGTTTGGGTGTAAACTGCCTCCCTCATAGATCTTTTGGTTGAGGCTCCAAAGGTTCTCAATAGGGTTGAGGGGCATCATGAGTTTCTCTCCAGAAGTATTCCTTGCAACATGAGATGGTAAATTTTCATGCATGAAAATGATTTTGTTATGAAATGCATGATTCTTTTTTTTGTACCATAGAATAAAGTGGGCAGTCAGAAACTCAATTTTTGAGATGCAACACCTTCAGGGACCCTAGATGGGGAAAACCAGCTCTCTCTCCAGGATTTTGACCCAAAGCATGACTCCGCCCCCTCCTTGCTGATGTCGTAGCCTTGTTGGGATATGGTGGCCAATCCACCAACCTTCCACTTATCCATCCATCCATCTGGACCATCAAGGGTTGCACAGCACTCATCAGTGAACAAGACGGCTTTAAAATAAGTCTTCATGTATTTCTGGGCCCACTGCAGTCGTTCCTTAGTGAGCATTGGTTAAGGGTGGTCGAATAGAAGGTTTATGCATAACTACAAGCCTCTGGAGGATCCTACACCTTGATGTTCGCAGGACTCCAGAGGCACCAGCAAATACCAGTTTGCTGCTTTGTAATGACATTTTCTCTTAATCCAATGAATTTGTGTGACAGAAATCTTCCTCGTTGGGCCATTATCTGCTCTGAATCAGCCACAAGTCTTCTAACAGCGCAATGATCGCGCACAGGTTTGTGACAAATCTAAGGTTTTCACCTTGTCTAAAGTATTCAACTGTTTCACTTTTTTTTGGCAGCAGGAAGATCTTTTTTCTTTCCCATTTTGCTAGAAAATGATGTTCTGCTAAGCAATGTGGAACGTCCTCCTTCAGTAGTTTTAGTGTGTTGACCACGTCTAACCCTAACTCTTTTTTTTTAATCAAACTAATAAATTAATCTATGTACTGTTTTGTATTTTTTGGAAGTAGTTTGTGATTTCAATCTGTGAAAGGCACTATATATAAAACAGTTTACATAATAAATTAAATTAGGGCATCCTATTTCCAAAAATCTTAACTTTTCTAACTTTGTATTTCCGTGACAGTTTCATTTTTTTAATATTATTATTATTGCTAGATCAGTTAGGCTTAAGTTTTAACATTGTGCATCATTTAATAACAAAGTTTAATTTATCGTATTTGATAAAAGAGTATATTAAAATGCAAAGCAGTTCATTTGATTTACAAATTACATGTAATAACAGGTGCTGCACGTTTTCAAATGTACTAAAAGCTCTTTGGCTTTATTTCTCAAGTAAAAATATGTTTTTAAACAACATTGCTGCATCTGGTTTTTTTTAAACATTCATTTATAAGACTGCATTCAAAGAATAAAAACAGGAGCATCAAGTTTAAGATGTCGCTCTTTGCTCATTTAGGGTCCCCTGCCTGCTGTAAATCTATATTACAGTTCTGCCTTGCAGCATCCCATAATACCAACACAGCAATTACACTGCTGTGACTTTCCTTGTGACAATGAATTTGAATATAAAGACAATTAACAATTTTATGTTTATTTGATTTTCCTCACGCTGTCATTATCTATCTCGAACAACGCAGCGGGTCTGAATAAATGGCCAGTACTTGTGCTAATTTAAACTAAAGCAAAAAGGAAATACATTTGTTTCCAGACCATTATATAGCGAGCCGTGCATTTGCTGGGTACAAATGGACACCATTCATTACGGTTAACAATGACATCCAATTCAGTCCTGCTAATGAACTTCAATACAGTCATGTTCGGTATTAAGGAGTGATTTGTTGCGTCTAAGTGTATCATTTTGGAGGCTAATGTTGATGAATGCCTGGTTGTGAAAGGATGGGGACATGCAGGAAGTGAAGATGCTTTAGGGAGCAGCTCTTCCACAAAGGGGCAATATCTCCACCTACTGGCAACATAGTGGTATCACACTTACAGTATTTAAGTGTAAAGCATCAACATAAAAAAGGCTAAAAGAAAAAGAGAAAGCAGAAATACGCACCGATGCCAGCGTTTCCTCCAGTGATGAGGACAACCTTGTCAGAGAAATCTCGTCCCTGCAGGATCTCTAGGGCAGACGTGTTTCCGTCATATCGTTTTGGTTTCACCACCATGTCCTCCACCGTAAAAGCCTGTCGTGGGTCAAAATACGTGGTCCGCTTGTTGATGTGACTGGAAGCAATAAACAGGAATTACAAAAACAACAGAAATAAAGGACTTTATCATCTATAATTTCCCAGAAATGCATCATCAAAATAAATAAGTCAATCAACTTACTCAACATAAATTGTCTGTCCTTTTTCATCAGTCTCCTGGTCCCAACCATATGGTAAATCTGTGGGGAAAAGATTGTCTGTAAATATCAAATACATAGGAACAATTTAAATTTTAATACAAAAAACTTCAGTTATGTAGCTCAAACACATGTTCAGGAAAAAAAAACTAATAATTAAACAAGGTTAAAAATACAGTGAGTTCCAGTTCTTTTCTTGATATTGGAACATTATTTAAACCAGCATTAGTAAAACCTTTACTTGTGCTCATGCATGACGCCAAAAACAAGATTTAACACCAAACTCTGGGTTTAAAACAAACCTCCAGCACAGCGTTTTTTCTTTCCTGTCTTGGGATGTTCCCACTGTGTTTTCATCTCTTCATGGCTGTCAGGACAAAGTGACAGATTAGAATGAATTGTGTCTTTACATTATTTCTATGATCAAAATGGGCCAAATGGACGATTTTCATCTGTAGTTTCACGATGGGTGAAAATCTATTACAAAACTAACAAGAAAGAAAACAAAAGTACTTTAAATATGTTATATACATTCATTTAACATCCTGAAAATAAAACTATGAACAATTAATCATTCACAAAACATTCTGTAAATTACTCTTTGACAGAGGATGAGTTTCTCCCAACATTTGCTTGTATCTAATTAAACCTGCCTTTTCTTTTATTATTATTCTTGTGGCACTTTCTGAAAAAATAAAGCAAATAATGATTGACTAAAATCTGAAGATTTCCCTTAAAGTATGCTATTTCCCTAATAAATATTTACTCATTACTGTTACACTGCCCTGATAAGAAAACGTTTCTGAAACTCATCAGGTCAAAGAGCTTTTTTATACTTTGATGTTGAATTCAGTCACAATATGTAAAATTGTGTTGGGAGTGCATTATTTATTATTTTATTTGAAACAATTGTAACTCCCTAATCCAGGTCCTCCTGGGACCACAAGTGGTCCTTGGCTCTTGGGCATCTCTTCCTAAAAATGTTTTCACTCCTCTGTCTGAAAGTGATGCCTACTGTATTTTAGATGTTGTTCTGGGGATGTTTTATTTTTTGTTGCTGAAATTATTTCTTTAGAACATCTTTGAGATCTTTTACTCAACTTCTTTTTTGTCAGAAAAGTTCTATTGAAGTGATATCTTAATTCTACAGGTCTGGCTGGCAGAAATTGGTTGCGGCGAGAAACTGAACTCAGCTTTCCAAATTATCATAATCACAATTTATTTATGAATTAACACGGGGTGCAATTACTTTTTAGCATAAGACAAGGTTGGTTTAGATAGCTATTTTCCCTTTATAATAAAATCATCTTTTAAAAATTTGATTTTTAATTTTTTTTTTTCGTCTGTTTTAAATATTTTTGCTGAACAAAAACGTTTAAATGTGACCAAAGAAAAGAGCAAAAACAAAAGAAATCTGTAGGGGTGCAAATACTTTGTTCTGTTTAGCAATTCCCAGAAAACATAACACAATTACACTCTATGATTTAGCGGTCAGAGTACTTGTAGTTTATTAGTGAATAAAATTACACTTTGGTCGTGAACCTTAACATAAACGCATGCAAACACAAGCTGTTTAACTTAACGTCGAGTCTCTACGTTAAACTCTATGTTTTTCTACTTACTTTGCATAGTAAACCCAACCATCCTTCGTAGATCTCTCCTCCCATCCGGGTGGTAACTCGTCCTCGCTGTCTGTATCGTCCATGCCGGCGTACCTTAAAGCTGACATAATTCAAGTTCTTCTCTCAAAAACACAAGGTGCAACCAAACAAAATCACTAAATATGCTCAGAGGTATGAATGTAGCTGTCAAACGAGTTCACCGGAACTTCCGCAACAACACGGTGACGACAGCCGAAATGCCCGATGGGAAATGAAGGCGGAAATTAAACGGCGGTTGATGTTTGGGGTCAGCTGCTTCTGATTGGTTGGTTTGCTGTCACGTGTTGTGTCTCGAAAGATGTTTTATGTCAAGTAGGTTGTTTGTTTGGTGGATTCGACAACTGTTATGCTAACAATGTGCCTCAAGGTAACTTGTGAATAATAAAAATAAGACGTTAATTTATGTTTTCAGTTTATTATAAATATGAAATATTATAAATAGACATGTATAAGCAGAAGTAGATTGACAAGATGAAAATATTTCTGAAATAATATTAATTTGTGTAGGAAAATACAGGCATTTGGAGAATAAAATAAGTCCAGCCTTGGTGGTTAGCTTAAAAGCTTACAAATTTACTGTTTAACTCACTAAATATAGCAAACCCACAGTGCATTGAACCAGTCCACAAACCATTCAAATACCTAGGAATGAAGAAAGATAAGCAAACAAAACACTAACCAGTAGGGCCTGTTCTGCCTCTAAATGAGAACACAGCCACATGGGAAAACACTAACTAAAAAAGATATAAACATTAACTTGGAAGCATAACTAAATTAGTGAATACAGGTCAGGAGGTTCTAGATTTTGTTTAATTTTCCACATCTTTGTGTTCAACGTCTGCCTGTGCCCTGCCCTGCACCTGTTTTCCACATTAGCTCTTGAATGCTTTTGTATGCAAAAATAGTCACACACCCCCAGTTCATCCTGTTTACCTGTTAACCACAATGTTCACCTGTTGCAGGTGTCCAGTTTGTCTGTGAAGTCAGCAAAAGTTGACCAGCAAGAGGAAGCATGGCCCAAACTACATGCATCAGGATAATGTTTAGTATTTGTTAAATGGCATGTGTTTTATGTGGGTTTGCTCAAAGATTTCTCATGAGCCGCTGGACAATCTTTAACCAAACTCTCAAAAAAATAAGTCATTAATTCAACAGGGCCACCACAGCTAATTTTCCTTAAACTTATCCAAAAGATGCCTCTAACTGCTGAAAATTTTACAGATATTGTGCTAAAACTGTTATGTGGTAGTTGCTGAGAATCACTCAGTTATTGCAATATTTCATGAGATCTATATCTTTCAAATTTAGCCAAAACAGCTAACTCCATCTGTTTTCCTATATGGAGCTCTAAAATAAAAGGCAGTGGGTAATATGCATCCATTCAAAATAATGCTACGACTTTAAATATGACAGAATTTTTCTTTCATATTTAGCCTTTATCTTCTTAAACTTTGGACTGAACCTCTGCCCTCATTGTCTGCATTATTTCAGTTTTGTGTCCAGCTGAACGTTTGGACCAGAAATAGTTAAATACCCTCCAGACATTCTTGAGATGGCAAGTTCAGGAGAGTGAGATGGACATGAGGACAGCGAGACTCTGACCTTTAATAACTAAAACACCTTGATGAATAATTGTTGAGTCAACTGAAAGTAATCCCTCCAGGCTCTCCTGAAACATCACATTTAAGCAAATAAACTGAAAAGATGATGCTACAAATACAGAAGTAATTCAATAGATGATCTGCTGTTCATGATGTTTAGAAATGACAATGTAAGTGATCTGTTTTTGTGTTAAAATAATCTAGTGTGTCACTATCTAGTTTTGAAGTAACTGTCATGAAACACTGATCTTTTTTTTTACTTCATGTGATTGAAAACTAAAGATAGAAGCAATGACATGACTTCCTTATGTGATGGCTGAAACTTCGCTGTGCTCTCAGGTCAGCTACAGCGCATGCGCTGTTTCGTAGGAGGTGGGCCGACCAACAGCAGTCGTGTGTATTAGCGTGTGTGTGTTCGTCTGAATGTAGCACGAAACGTGTCTGTCAGCAGACACACACATACACACACAGAGACGTGCTAGATAACGGTTTTTGTTGTATTTAAAGTTTTGGTTTTGTTGCCCTGAGATTCTTTCGATGTTCCACCACGTACAGCTCAGCGTAACTAAGGACTTATTGATTCTATTTCTACTAAAGACTGTCCGCTCCTCCTCCTCTTCTCGATGAAGCGCTGCGATGCCCTCTGATTTTATATCCCTCCTTAGCTCGGATATCGACCTCAATTCCCCTAAATCTCTATACTCTAAAGGTAAGCTTCCACTCCAGGAAGGTCACTATGAAGTCACCTTCCCGTTTTATTGTCGTTTAACGGGAAACAAAATGAATGTCTTGATGGCTCACGTTAAGCTGCTAGCTAGCAGTAGTTAGCTTCTTTTCTGCTCTTAGCAAGACTAGCTAGCTTAGTTAGTTGGTTGTCTTTGGCAAGCGACCAACAACATGCGAGCAAGAGCATAATACTTCCTCTGAAATCATCTCAGTGATATATTTTGAAATTGAAGCTTACTGCTCGTTTAATAATAGATACGTATCTGAGTTAACCTAGTCACAGCTAGGTGAGAGGTGGATTTACATTCCAGCGACCACATTTGTTCAGCGGTTTAACGTGCTTAAATCCTGCTCGGATTCTGCAGAGAGGGGTGTGTGTATATGCGCGGGCACGTGTACCAAACTGGAGTTGTGTTCGTTGACGTTGCCTTCACTGCAGTTTGAATGGCAGTCTTTTGTTTTGGTTGTCTATTGGAATCAGGCCAGATATGTCCTCACATTGATTCTCTAGGTTCACTGCAAGTATTCAGTCATTACTACTTCAAAGTAAGTCAGTACAAAGGGCCCGCTGGTGCAGAAATGCACTCTTAGTTAATACTGTTGCACACGTGTCAGCCCACGGCTCTGTTATTATTAGGAGGGCGTTGCTACATGATCCTAGAGCAATACTCTTCATCTCATTGTGTGATTAGCTTGTTAAGTAGCTGAGCGTTGGCATTTAGTTGGACATTTTCTCAAGGTCATTTCCGTTTCTGTTGACTACTGTGGTCTCTGCATCTTGTCTAAATTTACAGTCACTGATTGTGCTTTTGAACGCAGGCTCCTCTTCTCTTGTTGCATATTAATGAGGTAGACTTGCATGGAGTGGATTGGCCAGTTAAAAACAGTGAGTTTAGTCTAAATTATTCTTTATCATCCCATAAATTAGGGAAGCTGTTTCCATCTCCAAAGTGATACATGCAGCTAAACCTTTTAACCAACTTTAATATGTCTCTATGTCCTCATTCAAACATTTAATATCAAAGCACCTGTTGGTCGCACTAATTAGCTGAAGTTTAAAGGAGTCAGCCGTCAGTTATATTCAGTAATGTGGAATATTCCACAGCTCAATAAATAAAAATAAGCCCTCATAGCATAATTACTGACAGACATAAAAGCAGATATGAGATATAAAAGAGAAGTAGATGAAGATAAACCCAAGATCACCTCCAGACATTACTAATCGCACGGGATGCACAACAAAGGATTATTTATCTGGATGGGTTTTAGCCATTTAATTGGCTATCAACATTGTCCTTCAATTATTATTAGTAGTAGTAGAAGCAGTGGTACTAAACCAGTTGTCAGTTGTGGTTTGGGAATACAAAATTACCTATTTGCAATTAGTATTGCAAGAAGTTCCCGCAGTCTATGCTGTGAACTTGTTAGGAAAAGTAATTTTAAAAACATATCTAAGTATAATAATGTTGACTCATTAGTGTCAGTTCTAAGAACAGAATTAACTACAGCCTCTGGAAAAATGATGTAATCACCACTTTTGAAAAGATGTTTTAAAAATAAATGAGAACTTACATTTTTAACCAGATACAGATACAGACATATTTAATGTAATCTCAGAATATTCTGGCATTGTAAAACATAGTTTTCACAAGAGTTAAAAATAACTCCTATGAAAACAAGTTGTAACTCCATTTAAGGTGAGACTATGTTTAACACGTCATCTGAAATAGTGTATATAATTTGAGACTTCTTTTATCTCTAACGTTCTGTCGTTTTGTCTTTTACATTCTGTCTCAGATGTTGTCTACATTTCTAGCACATTCATTTATAGCCCAGCAAAACTTTATCTTGCCTGCTGGTGCCACATCTGTCCTGACTGCCGTGCTTGGGATGCACATGAGCCAACAGAAAGCTTTGCTCTGTGACCCTGAAATGCTTAAGAGAGACTACCATATGGTCACACTCGATAACATAGCTGTTTATTTTTATCTCAGTAACTGGGTGTGAGTACGTGTTGGAATCTAGGTAGCAAAAGAGCTCATCAAAAATCTAGACTATGACTGTAGATGTTTGTGAAGGGAACTGACCTCCAGTATAGTAGTCGGATACAAGCTCTTCTGGCACAAAATTATGCGAGCAAGAATCTTAATACGAATTTACAAAATGACTTAAGCATTTCTAGGGATAGGATTCATGGACCAAGCTGCGACCTTAAAGCTTAACTAATTTTTTCATGATTTTACATGCTTATATTTACAGATTAACAACCTGACAACCAACGTCAGAGTAATGGGATGTTTGGGTTCAATCTTAAATTTGACACCAGCCAATAAAAGTGGCTATGAGTACTTAAGAAGCACAAAGTGGTCAGTTTAAGTTACCATCAGTTATACACACATGTTGACAGAATGCATATTTTAACATAAAAACTACTGAAGCTGCACTTTACTATATTACCATGTGACAATGTTAAATTATTTGCCTAATAACTACATTCTGCCTCTTAACTTCCTCATGTTACTGTACAGCAGCTACGTTGCTCATTAACCAACAACAAAGCTCAGTTTATAAAGGAATCCTATATTTGAGATAAATTATGCTATAAAAATGATTTTCAATATCAAATTAGCCTTATTATTGTAATGAACTGTCACTTTAAAGTTCTTTTAATCATTCCAGCATCTGAACAGTTTTAGCTAGCTAACAGCACAGGAAACCCTTTGAGATTTCAGACACCATTTTAGCCTTTCCGCACTACAACACAATAACACTGGTACTAATAATAGTTTTAAACACTGTTCTCTGTAACAGAACAGTAATAAAGTTTGTCACAGTTGCTTACCGATTCTCTTCTATGCTAAATGCTCTAGATACACTGAAAACCCACAACAGGAAGGAGAAAAAAACTGAAGCACTATCAAAATAAATACACGTTATGCTGGAATCTGTATTGATTTTCCTTAAAGTTTTGGGGATTTAGTTAAAGCATTTCAAATGTTTTTACATCTCAAGTGTCGGCGATACAGTTGTTTTCTTTGCAGTTTGTGGATTATCAAGAAAACATGGAGCAATTTTTGTCTGATGTTTCTTTGTGTATTACTACCTACTTCCAGTGTATTATTGTATAAGCACAAACCACAGAGATTACCATTTCAAAAACTAAAAGATTAAAAGAACTACAAGGCAGATAATAGGAAGTTTTTGTGAATCAGCCAAAAGAGGAAATTGTCTCTAGTTGTTACGGTTTAAGAACACGTTATTTGTTTTCTTTCACTGTGTGTATTTCACTCTTATTGATGTAACCAACAGAAAGGGGTTAAACGCTGTATTTAGTCATTTCTATAAATAATTTAGTGTAAAGAACTAAAAATGTCTGTCTTTGTGGTTTGACTGCAGTGAATAGCTCTTTTGTCTGTAATGTGGTTTGAACATATTGCAGTGTGTTCAGAAGTGTAAACAAAGCCGCTATTGTCTAAGGCTGAGATAAATTCTTGGGATTCATATGTTTTTTGGAATTTGTAACTAAAAGTAGCACTCATAGATTGTCTATTCCTCTACCATCCCCCATTTTAGCCCTAATCCAGCTGCAAAGAATAGAAACGGACCGGTCCCCTTGTAACTTGGCCAAACCTCTAAAGCACGTGTAACGTGAGCAGTGCATAACTATAAGATGACATATTTTAATTGTTCTCGGTGTGAATTAAAGTCAGTCATCCTCTTGGGTGAGTTGTGCATTGTAGCTCATGCTTTGAAAGAAAAGGTCAGTGAGGTTGTTAAAGTTTTATGTTCTGTAGGCTTCTGCTCAGCAAATTATGCACAAACCCAAATTTATCATTATCAGTTCTCAGCATTAATCGGAAACAGCATGAATTCTGTTGATTTTAGTATTTTCTGAGACCCAGCTTTGATGTGACATTTAAACCAATGTCCAAAACACTCAATTACTGTACAATCTTTATTAAACTCATATGTTACTGTGACACGCCATGAGATGAGCAGTGGAATGAAAACAAATGCTGGCTTCCTGACTGCCGGGTAGAAAAATAATCTTAGCAAAAACTTTACCTGCTATATTGTTTTACTTTGCTGCTTATAAAACACATATTTCTGTAAAAAAAAAAACAACTAAAGTTGAGTTCTGTTGATCATTTAAATAGCAGATTGGGAAAAATTTTGTTTGCAGCCTTATTTTGTTTATTTTTATGTTGTATTTAGCAGACGCTTTTATCCAAAGCTACTTATAAATGATATTGTAACCAAGAAGTCATTGTTGAGACTAACAAACAACTAACCCTGACATTAACCCTAAACAAGCTGCTTAGATGGTCGAACACTAGTCTTTAAGGTGACCGTGAGGGAGAAGAACACAGAATAGAGTGAAGTGCATGAAGAGAGTACAGAGAAGTAGGAGAAGGTAGGACGGTGCTAGTCTAGAAGATGTTCTTTGAAGAGCTGGATCTTCAGGAGTTTCTTGAAGATGGAGGGACGCCCCTGCTCTGGTAGCGTTTGGTATTCATTCCATCATCATGGAACGACACATGAAAAGAGTCTGGATTGTTTAGAGTGTAGTGTAGGCACTGCTAGCCAACAATCCTTTGATGACCGGAGTGACCTAGCCGTGACGTAAGCCATTGCAAGAGGATTCAAGTAGATGGGAGCCGTTCCTTTCAGGACTTTATATGCTAGCGTTAGCAACTTGAATTTGATGCGGGCAGCTAAAGGTAGCCAGTGGAGCTCAATGAACAGAGGGGTGATATGTGTTTGTTTAGGATGATTGAAGACCAAGCGTGCTGCTTCATTCTGGACCATTGGTAGAGGCTTCACAGTACGGGCTGGAAGACCAGTTAGAAGGGCGTTGCAGTAGTCAAGGTGGGAGCTGACCATAGACTGCACCAGGAGCTGGTTGGCATGTTATGGTCTGATCATTTGTATGTTAAACAAAGCAAAGCGGCATGAACGAGGCAGTTCAGTTTTAGAGAGGTTGAGTTGGAGATGATAGGCTTTTATCCATCTCGATATGTCAGAGAGACAGTCTGAAATTCGTGCTGAGATTGTGTGGTCATCAGGTGGGGTTATTATGTTTTTAATATTAATATTTAGTCATTTTTCCAAGAACAATCAACACAACAAAGTCTGTATACATGTGTACAAGATATGATGTGTTTTTGAAGTTGTGTTGAAATTAGTATGAAGTCCTTTTGTCCAACATGGCAAACAGATTTGTCACAATGGGGCAATTAACTAACATGATGACCTACCAACTAAAAGTTTAAAATAAATATATTAGTGTAATATCAACTTCAGTTTTTATTGAGATTTAGTAATGCTTATGAATTAGTGTCCCATGATGGTTAAATCATGTGTGTGTGACTGATGTAACCATTCATGCATGAGTGAAAGTTTTAATAGATTTTTGATTAGAAAACTGGAGTGGAATTTGTTATGAACAACTTAATTAAATCTGTGATAACTGTGACTAGGTGTGCTTTTAGAAAGTAACCCATCAGCTAAAGTAAACTGAAATAAAATCCTTTATTGTGCTGCATTTATTGAACCCAGTGACATGATTTAACACAGCACTGAAATGGGTTTATCAGGCCAGTCCTTTTCTCTGTGAGCCTCTCCTAACACAGATGACAGGATGAAGAGTCGGTTCTGATCTTCATCATGTACTGTTGCTCTCTCGTTTGGCAGAGATATGTACAGTTGTTACAACTGCATGTGTTGTGTGGTCCTATGAACAATGAAGGTGTTTGTTTTGTAGCATACACGTTTCAGTTTGAACACACATGCAGTAAACTCAAATTGTTCACACTTCTTGTGTGAAAATGATTAAAACTGAGGTCACGTCGGGTTTCCAGTCAGTCTGAGTTAGAAACAAAGAATCACTTTCTTCACACAATGAACAAAGACTGGAGCATATAGTGAGAATTGTTTACACTTGGCTTTTTGTTTGGATCATATTTAAGAACGTTTTCTAAGCTACTGTACTCATTACTGTAGCCTCTAGCTTTCTTTGTGAACTATTTTCACTAAGTTTATTTTTACTAATATGAGGTCACAGTTCCTAACAAAACAAAAAAAATCTACATTTTATAAGAAATTTGGACATCATTTTTGTCACTTGTGCATTCAGCTTGTGATGCTCTTTCTGCACTGCTGTAAAATTTACTACAACTCTTTCTAAGACCAAATTGTAAAACAGGAAATCACCTTCCATTTTTAAATGGCAGTGTCTATATTTTTTCAGTGTCTGTGATAAACTGTGTAGCTCTTTGTATTAACTCTGGGGATGTGTTGTTGCTCCTTCAACTGCATTGTTTACATCACAAAAGTGAGAGATCATGTGTCTTGTCAGCTTCATTGCTCATCTGGTGCCAAGTGTCAGATGACTACTACACATGCTGGTTGCTGCCAGTGCACAGCTGAAATATCCATGTCAGGGTTTTGATAGGTGCTTGTTTCTTAGCAACCAAACTGCCTACTGATATGTTTATCAGCCATCGAACGTGGTTTATTCCTGTGTTGCTGCAGTGGTTGGATATTTCAACCAGGAATCACATTACCATCAAACATCATCATGTCTCAGGATTTTGTTACGCCAAACCCCATGGGGGGCTAATTTGGTTTCTTATAAAGATGCCTTAAGTTGTTGGGGTATGTAGTTTTAAGGAAAGCACACACACCAACTTAATGAAATATAAGAGCAGTTTTGTTATTGCCAATAAGACTGAGTTCATGGAAGAGAAATTAAATGTTGATGCAGCAGCTCTGCAGGAGGTTGAATTTTATTCGCTGATTAAAGCTGCCCGGAGGCCCGGTGTTTAGCGTGGTTACGTCGTAACTTGCTTGGGAGTTTGATTGTGACGGTTTGAGTTATCCAAGTCTCTTTTCTAAAACTACAAACAACTTTACCATGAAAGTTATTTCCAGTTGGATTCTTCATCCCTGAACAGTCCTAAGGGAGGCCTGCAGAACACCATCAAAGTATTTATTTTCCAGTTGCATGGTTCTTCTAATTAATGATCTGTTGTATGTTTTGTATTTGTTTGTTTTTTAAACGCACAAAATTAATTGGTCTTCTCTTGCTCACCCTTTATGGCAGAGTCAGTATATGACCTCCTCCCCAAAGAGCTCCAGCTTCAGCCACCGTCCACACAGACAGACGCACCCACCATGAGCCAGAAGAGTGGGGGAGAGGCGGGACCACCCCCCTCTGCAGCTTTGGCCTCAGGTGAGCCATCTATTCAGCTTATGAAAACCATGATCTGGGATCAGTTACCCTGTAACGAACTATTCCCCAGGTCAGCAGGGGCAAAGAAACATTTATGGCCTTGTGATTGTCTGGGGGCAACTTCACCCATTCATCAGTTTCTGAGGTAATATATGTTAATAAATCAGGTTACACAGGGTAGTATAGCATTAGCATTTTGATTATTCTCTGATTCTGTCAGTTTATTTTATTGAGGTACAGTCATTTTTTAAAATGTAACCTATAATGACAGATTGTTTGCCTCTGGCTCATGCTTCACTCTTGTGAAGTAATCAAGTAGGATGTCGTGGATTTTATTCAAAAATAAAAGTAGCTTTCATTATTGTATTTGCATAAGAACGTGATGCTGTTTGGTGATGCATAAAACTCAACTAGACATAAATTACTTCAAGGCCTTTGATTTATCCTTTTTATTGAATATATTTTTAATAACCACCAGCATTGCTTGTTTATAACACTATAATAAAACAGAGTCAGGTGCTTCTTTGAAAGGCACTTGAATTTAGATTTTACATCTAAGACTTGTGGCTACATGTATCTTTTATTTGTGTCGCATCTTAATCTTAGCTACAGCGTGGGAAGACTTTACCTTTTAAAACAGCTGGATTATAATGAGATTTATCAGATAAAAATAAGAAAATAATCCATCTGGCCAGTCACCAAGTTATCAGTTTTCGTCAAAAGCTGCCATTTATTTCATGGTAGTCCTCTACTGTTACGTACCTAGATGAGTTGTATGTGGTTTTACTGAGTCCCCTGGTTGGTTGAAGTTTGCTCCTGATGCTTCTTAACAGCTTTATTAGGTCACCTAATATGTTTTAGGAAGACCTTCTTTACAACCACCTAATCAGTTCTGAGTAAAACAGATACTCAGTTTTTAAGGATTTATTTTTTAAATCATGTCATTACTTTAACTAACCTATGCTGTGGCATTAGTCATGGTTTTTATTTACTGCAGTCTAGTCTCGGCAATATATAATAAAAGCTATAGAGTCTGTTTTAATAAATAACTGCTTCAAGAAATGCAGAGTTCATATTAACAGCACGCTAACACACTGTTGATCTTTATCATTTTTTAACTTTTTTGGCTGCATTTTTTTATGCTTATGCATAGCGCTTTTTGGCACCAAGCTTTTTAGGCATGTACATAAAAATAATCTTGGTTTACAGATGCAGTGTTCAGTAATGCTGATCACATTCTGTTCTTAAACATTCATCTTTGATGTACTTTATGTGTTCTGAGTATATGAAATATTACGTATTTTGTTTTATTAAAGATATTTGAATGCTTGAATGCACATATATGCACATATTTATCAATATATTCTCTTAGTTACCCAACTAGCTCTAGTTATAGAGCACTTAAAATACCCACAGGACCAAAGTGTTAAACACAAAATAAATAAAGAGTCATCAAATACAATAAAAGTCAAAAAAAGTAAAATCAACAGGTCGTTGTTGCTCTTGAAATATATATATTTACAGTTGTTTTGTTAGGCAGCTAACATTGTTAAAGAATAGTAAGGCTCTGGTATTAACTAAACAGTGAAGTTGCCCCTTAGCAATCATTTGACTGTATTTTTTGAATGTTATTTAGAAAAGTATTCCCCAATCCTGGTCCTCAAGACTCCTTCCCTGCATATTTTAGATCTACCTTGTTCCAACACACCTGATTCAAATTATTTAAAGGGACATGAGGGAGCTTTTGAAGAAAAGTAATAATTGCATGTTCAGTTTATTTAGGTTAATAAGTGATGAAGCATTTTTAATCAAAAAGAATGAGGCCACCCATGTATCATTCCATAATCTTGAACAGGCTGTGAGCTGTAAAATGTTCTGCAATTCGGGGTCCGAATTTCCCGCGCTGTCCTACGGATGTGACGTCAACTGACGCTTCTGCGCGTTCTCGGGCTAAAAAAGTAATAATAAATGTATATCCAGTAGGTGGTAGTATTGCACCTTTGTGTAGTGTTGCTAGTCAATGGCGGACTTCCTTATCTAAACCAGTGGTTTTTCTCATAAAACTGGTGTTATTTGGCAGCGTTTATGGAGCTGAAAACCTCTCTGATGGATTATAAAGGTTTCACAGAGCTAAAGGTGCTGTTATAGGCGACCGCACAGCAATCTGTCCATGTTTATGGTCTCGGCACTGTAGGCCGCAAATCCCGGACTGTTTCCTAGACCTCAGTCCGCTTACAGTGCATCTAAGGCGGCTCTGCTGCGCACGGACCTCCGGGTGCTACGGAGCTCCACTCCGTGATGTGAATTTGAGAAATCTAGGGTAATATATGCGGCGGGGCATGATTCTATCACGCTAGATTTCTCAAATTCTCCTCCTGGTGTCCGAGAACACCGGCTGATTAAAGCTTTTAGCGATACAGGCAGCAGTGGAAGCTGGAACATGGTGGCTAGCGAGATTAGCTCTGTTAGATTGGCTCCCTCAGTCTGATCGTGTGTGTGTGCATCGCGGGGCATTGTTTTACTATATTTCCTTTTGTATTAATAAAATGTATTTTTATTTATGGAATCATGCCTCCGGCTGCCTTTGGTTGAACCCTTATGAACTAGTGAGAAATTTGTGCACGCTCCCGCTAAAAGCTGCAGTTATTCGCAGCGCCAGGCGCGGCGCTCATGAGGTTTGTTTTTCAAAGCTCCCTCATGTCCCTTTAAAATGCCTCCTCACAATGTCATCAGTAACACCAGAATCCTGTTCATGATCCATTAGTTTAAATTAGGTGTGCTGAAACCTCTAAAACATACAGGCCAGTGGGTCCTGAGAACCAGGACTGGGGAACAGTGATTTAGCACAAAAAAACAATCTAGTCTGATCTTAGATCATGGTTTAGGGGTGCCAACATCAGCTATAAATGTGGAGGGATCCTCTTCGATAGTTTCTAAGGAGTGGACTAACCAGTCAGCAGTCGTGTTGGAGGGGGCGTTTTTGTTAACGCTACCTTTTCATTGTCCTGTCTGACCCAGCTGGCCCCTAAGCAGTGCTGATCAAAAGCATGACTATTGTAATTTTCTTCAGATCATCATTAACAAAATACACATGCTTTAAAGTGTCTATAAATGATAAACAAACATTAGTCCTTCCTCCAGTATATTAACTCATCCAATTTACTGATTGACAGAAGTTGAGTCTTGAATGATCAGCTCTCTTGTTGCTCATTGGCTGTCTCGTTTTTATTGCAGGAAGTTCCCTCTGAGGCAGGGAGTGTCTGCATATAAAATGGTCTGCAGTTCACTGCTCCATAGGTCAGAGGCTTGTTTATTCTGTCTCCATGGCTACGCTCAGTCCCAACCAAATCTTCCAATTGGCATGCGCAAACTACTGTTTTCTACTGAATGCACATTGCACAAACTGTGATGTAACTCTGGCAATTTTAATTTGGCGCCACATTATCAGCTTGAAAATTTGGCTGTACAAGAAAGTTTGACCAGATTTTGTTATGTTTCTTTCTGGCAATGTGTATGTAACGATTTGTAGCTTGCTTTTGTTTTCGTAAACAAAGCATGTCAGTTTTGTCACATTGATTTTAATTGAGAGGTTTTGTAGGAATCAAAACATTATGGGACCTATAGTACCCTTCTCAACTTTAACTTCAGATTATTTGACCAATGCTTGAAAGCTCTCGCATGCACAGTGAGAGCGTTTAACCCACAACAGTCTGTTGAAATTAGAGTTGGGAAGAGGGGAAATCAATACAAATCATGCACAAATTCAGCTGCTTGAATGGGACTGCTAGCCTGCTCAGTGCTGAGCATCTGTTCTAACGTTTATCTGTGTATACTACTGCAGATGCCACCTCTTCCACCACCAGTCCTTCTTCCCTGGCCATGGGACTTTCATCCAGTGGCCTCTCTACTTCATCCTCAGACCATCTCACAGTTGCTCAGCATCTCCACTCTGCAGGAGGGGAAGGAGCTGGAGCTTCAGAGATGCAAGGTATGGAGGCTGCCGGATCAACCCCCAGCAGAGGCAACAGCGGAGCAAACCCCACCACGGCAGGGGACATAGGGTCAGGAGTGTTGCCAGGGCTAGGTGTGCCACAGCTTCAGAACACCCCATCAAAACGAAGGCCTGTGTTGAGCATTTCTCCACCACCTGAGGACCTGTTTGATGACAGTCAGATGTCTTGCCAAGAAGAACCTGCCACGTCTGGTGCACCAGGTCCAGACTCTGAGCACAGCAGCAGTATGTGGGCCGACGATTCAGTCTCCAACTTCAGCTTGATCAGCACCGTTTCCTACAATGACAACACAGAAGTGCCACGCAAGTCCAGAAAACGCACCCCTCGCCAGCGACCTGGTCCCAAGCCCACTCCCCCAGAGGACAGCATGGATGTGTTTGATGCAGACAGCGCCAAGGGTCCTCATTTTGTCCTGTCACAGCTGGGCACAGACAAGACCAGGTGGGGGGACTCTTGTTTCTAACTACTATTTGTTGGAATACAGTAGAAACTATTATTATTGTACTAATGCCGTTTATATTTCTGTGCAGCCCTCTGGATTCAGGGACTGCATTGAAAAGTGGGTCATTGTCGACTCAGTTCCCCCAGAGGAGTGATGGAAAGGAGCTAAAGATCCTGGTGCAGCCTGAGACCCAGCACAGAGCTCGCTATCTGACAGAGGGCAGCAGAGGTTCAGTTAAAGACCGCACACAGCAGGGATTCCCCACCGTCAAGGTTTGATCTTAAAGACGACCAATTAATTCTTCAAACACAAATAGTTACTCAAAACGTTACTAATGTGTTCCTTTCACCTGCTTGTTAGGCTCAAACACACAGGTGATTTTTTTTTTAAGTTTGAGTATCTTACCTATAGATTTTCTTTACATCTGAATAGAAAAATAACATAACACTTTATTTACAAAAGCACCTTAAAAACAGCATACAAGATTGACCAAAGTGCTGCACAATGTACACCATACTAAATGAACAAAAATACACACAAAGCTGAAATGGTTCAAATTAGAGGTATAAAACAGCTGGTGGTGTCTCAAACAAAGTTAAAAACCAGGGAATAAAAAATGTTTTTAATTAGATTTAAAAACCACCAGTGATGGAGCCTGTCTGACATGCAGAAACGGGGCTGCCACTGCAAGAGCTCCATTTCCCCTAGATCTACTGCAAGCTTTTATAACTGTTAAAAACATCCGTTCTAATTGCAGTGACACGATGGACAATACATATTAGGGCTGAAACGATTCTTCGAGTACCTCGAATAATTCGAGTACAAAAAAGCCTCGAGGCAAATTCTCTGCCTCGAGGCTTCGTTTAATTCATATTTAATTAATTCATGGCATTGCAATCGCCCGGGGTCATGTTTCACCCGGACCGAAATAAGTGGCGCACATACACACTGCACTGAATGCACACTCAAGTAGCGAATGTAACTTATCTTAAGCCATGGTGGACAACTAGACCGTACTATTACTACTAGTACTAGACCGGCACAGACTGAAAGATGTCGGTAGGTACCGGTAGCGAAAAAACACGGTGCCGACTTTGGTACTGAGATGCTTCATTTAACCGCCTGCGCAGCTACAAGGGTGGAGACACAGGTGAGACGGAGGAGCAGAGAGCCCCTCCCCTCCCTGTCAAAACACCGTAGCGAGTTGCGGGTTAAAAATTCCGAAAAACTCTAAAGTTTCGCCGCATTTTGGAAAGGTAAACAGGAACAGAGCAAAATGAAACATATGCTATGAGATTTGTGCCGCAAAAAACAGGCATTCCAGCAATTAGTCAAAGCCACGCATCGCGTATGGAATTAACTTGCTGCTGCAGCCATGATATCTATGGCTGCAGCACTTTCACTTCAGTCCGACTGAAAAAAGGTGTGTGAGGGGAAGACAGTGACATAACAGAAAGTTCCGAGGTAAGCAATAAATACCAGTAATAATGGTAAATGCACTTATATGCCACAAAACCATGGTTTATATCTATTTTTTATTTAAAAAATGTTTAATACTTTGTTATTTTCTCTCAGATTTATACATTGTACATGTAATTTATACATACATATATATTTATATGTATGTATATTTATATATACACATACATACATGTAATTTATTAGAGTACTCGATTAATCGAAAAAAGATTCGATAGAGTACTCGATTACAAAAATATTCGATAGCTGCAGCCCTAATACATATACACAACAGTTCAGAAAGATTTAACATAGCACAACTGTAAGAGATTTAAAATCGAGTGATGTGCTCTCACGCCTGTCTGTGCCACTTTAAAATTGTGCTGTTGCATTTTGGATCCGTTGTAGGCAATTGGTGGAGGTCTGACTGATCCCATTCAGAAGTGAGTTGCAGTAATCCAGCTGAGAACTGATAAAAGCATGGATTACAGTTCCAAGATTGCATTTTGACAGAATGGATTTTAGTTTTGATAATCACCCTAAATGAAAGAAACAAGATTTCACCACACCATTAACCCAACTCCCCAGTTAAAGGCTAGGATCTATTTTTACACCTAAAATTGAAAGATTTCTTTCATATGGAACTTGTGTGGAAAGGTCAATACTGGGGCTGTTGAGTCTAAACAACATGACTTCAGTCTTGTTCTCATTAAAGTTGAGGAAGCTTAGCGTCATCCAGTTCCTGGTGTCAGCAAGACAATCTGGGAGAGGCTGTATGGAGCATCAACCAATGCATCTTATTGGGAAATACATCTGACAGTCATCTCCATAAAAGGGAAATGGTATATTGTGTTTCTGAAAATAGCACCCAAAGAAAGACGGTACATGGAAAAAAGAAGAGGACTAAGAACAGCCTTGTGGGACACCCCAGAGAAGAGCAGCAGAGATGGAAACAAAGTCCCCAAGTCTCCTATTTGAACTCTGGAGAGCTGAGCCTGTGATGACCCTAACCCTAACCCTTCTGCACTCCCGTCTTATGGCATGGCATCATTCAACCAAGGCTCATTAGCCTTGTCTGGTTTTTGATGGAGCCACAAAGTCCAAAGCAGTTTGGCAAGTGAACAGCAGTACCCATCTAGCAATCACACTGCTTTAAAAAATAAACACTTTTAAACAGAGTCTGGTATCAAGATATTGATCTGGTCAGTAAAGTAGTAGAGGGGTTTGTTAATCAGTGTCAGCTGTTTTGGGGTAATTAAATTAACAGGTGCAACAAAAGGGCAACAATGAGATGAACCCAACAACAGGAGTGGTTTTGCAGGTGGTGGCCACATACGCTACCCCTCCTCATCTTTTTCTGACTGCTTTTCAGTAGTTTTGCATTTGACTAGGGTCTGTGTCACTACTAGTAGCAGAAGTTGATGCCTGCACCCTACAGAGGTTACACAGGCAGTCCAACTCCAGGAGAATGGCATATCAATATGTACCGGTAGCGGCCCATCAATAGGAGGCACTGGGATGCCGCCCCACCAGTCTCACAGGAAGAGGAAGAAGAAGATTGGAATCACAAAATAGTTTAAAAAGAACCATGAAAATTAAACTAAACGATCTATCCATTATACATTACATACTATAAATGCTGTGTATAATCAGCATTTAGATGTAGTTTTAAAATGTTCTCTCAATTGTTTTTTTTTTTACCACGACTGAAAGGTTGTGTGATGTACTTCTCGTTTCTTTTGGGTCTTCTGCACATGCTTTGGGTGCAAAAATCTTTATCATAGACCCATGCTATAACTGGTGCATGCGCACTGGAAACCCCTTCAATACAAAGTATAGGAAAGCCTTGGGATGCAAACTTTGGTGACCAAAGCATGCTCAGAAGACCAGAGTCTCAGCTCAGATCAGGACGTTGACCTGTAACCTGTAAGTAGCTCATGGAGGAAACTAAATGGATATTTATTCAAAGAATCCTTCTTGACAGCTTGTGACAATCCTGCAGATTGATTCCATATTGTGTCAATTTAATCAACTCAACGGTGAGTCATTTGGTTTGTTTGTTTGTTTATTTTGTTTTATTATTAGTGCATCGTGGAGTTCCCACATTCAAAATGCCTATGAGCTAATGGCTAGGGGTAATTAGCTCTGTCCTGAACAGCGATATGTCTTTGTTATTGTTGTGGCCGAATGTTAGTGGAGCAATTATAGAGTCGATTGAATACTTTGGTTCATGTAGTTTAGCCCGTTTTGAGGAGTTTTTTGTTACTTTTCCTGTTGATGCCAAAGCGGCCTATGGGAGTTTTGTGAGTGGTCTGAAATTGTCATTTAATTTATTTTGATGGGGCCATCAGTGGATTTGACTTTATTTTGTTGCAAATTAACTTCATTAGTTGAGCTGATTGTCATGACCTTTTGTCTGAATTGTAACATTAATTATCTGGCTGTGTTAATTATATAAAGTATAGTAGAAAGCTGTACAAACTTAATTGTGAATATTAAGTTATGTTTTTGACCTTGTTTAGGTCAGGTTGTTTTTTCCCTGAAACTCTTACAACTTCTGTTGTGACCACATTGTGGTTGTTTTTTATTATTATTTGTGTCTGATTATATTGATATTGTTCTAAGGTCTCCTTGTGAACTGTTTGATGTGTAGAATTAGACCAAAACTGTGTGTGCCCCAACAGTGCCACATTTTTAGTGAATTGGTGTTATGGATTTTTACCAGCAACATTTTCAGTCAGATGAAAATATTTAGCTTAATTCCCTGCCCTGGTGGTGATATGTGGGTTTTTTGCACATCTGAAAACTGCAAAAATGCGCCCCACCCAAAAAAAATTTCACCAGCTGCCACTGCCAGAAGGGTTGCTGTGTCTCCTGGCACAGTCTCATAAGCATGGAGGAGATTACAGGAGATGGGCAGTTACTCATTGGAGGTCCTTAACCCATCAGTAAGACCACTATCTGCTTCTTTGTGCAAAAAGGAACAGAATGAGTCTGTCAGAGCCCTACAAAGTGACCTCCAGTGGGCCACTAACATGAATGTTTCTTCATGAGGGTGGCCTGAAGGCCCAGCGTCCTAGTCTACCCTCTGCTTATTGCTCTGCACCATTATGACCTGGCTCAGGTAGCCATAACAAAAAGATAGTGTAAAAACAAATCAAAATAATTTAATAAACCTGCTTGTCAGGCATGCATACAAGCACATGGAGGCCATACAAACTACTGAGAACCATTTTGAGTTGCTGCAATGACATTTCAGCTAATTGGAGTAGCCTGCTGCATCAGTTAATTTTCATTAAATAATGTGGCATCGTTTTGTTCCCAACACATTACCCATTTCATATTAGTATGAATATATGGCATGACTTTTTTATATATACAATTGAGATCTGATGTGTTTTCAATGTGTTCTTTTTTTTTTGAGCAGTGTAATAAAGCTTTTACCCTGACTGCATTATTGGGGTTGATTAAGTATTTTTATATTCTCTTCACAGTTGGAAGGCGTTAATGATTCGGTCGTGCTGCATGTGTTTGTGGCAAACGATGCAGGCAGAGTGAAGCCTCATGGTTTCTATCAGGCATGTCGAGTGACGGGACGCAACACCACCGCCTGCAAAGAGGTGGATATAGAGGGAACCACAGTTATAGAGATCCCTCTGGAGCCCAGCAATGACATGACACTTGCGTAAGAATCAAGTTTTACATTAAGGATCAGTTAATACGTATGTGCTGTCGACGTTTAGGAAGTCTGTAAAGTTTATTTCTCCATCTCGTATTTTGTTTCTGCAGGGTGGACTGTGTAGGAATTTTGAAGCTACGTAATGCTGATGTCGAGGCCCGTATCGGCGTGGCAGGTTCCAAGAAGAAAAGTACACGTGCCAGACTGGCCTTCAGGGTCAACATCCCCCAACCTGATGGATCAGTTCTTACTTTACAGGTCTCCTCGTCGCCCATCCTCTGCAGTGAGTAATTCAAACACAACTATAGGGGAAAAACAGTCTACAAAGGCTGTTTAAAATAATGTTTAATAATTCTGCTCCAGTCATACCAAACGTTTTTAACCTTTTATTCTCCAGCCCAGCCTGCTGGAGTGCCGGAGATCCTGAAGAAGAGTCTTCACAGATGCTCTGCGAGAGGAGGAGAGGAGGTTTTTATCATCGGAAAAAACTTCCTTAAAGGAACCAAAGTTATATTTCAGGAAAATATTGCAGGTGCATATAGTTTAACGTACTGATTGGGTTCCTACATTTAAACTTCAGATGGATTGTAAAATAAAAACATGTCCTGTTGATTTTGTAGATGATAATTCCTGGCAAGCTGAGGCAAAGATTGATATGGACCTTTTTCATCAGGTAAATAGATATTTATTCCCATCTGGTTTTCTTTTAGCAGTAGAAGTTCTTATACCTGCTCACCTTCCTCTGGTATTTCATGTGATGTTTTCCAGAATCATTTGGTTGTGACAGCCCCTCCATTCCACAGCCAATCAATCACTGCTCCTGTGTCTGTGGGAATCTTTGTGATGACCAATGCTGGTAGATCACACGAGCCCCAGCCATTCACCTACACTCCTGAACAAGGTACAACCCATGAATACTAGTACACACATTTTGACCATATCTTCATGAGTTCATACCCGATTAAAGGTTTTGCTGACAGAAATCAGTCACAAAACTTAATCCATGATGTGTTAAATAATGAAGGAGTTTGAGAGCAGTTCAGCTTCTGGCTTGAGACCAATAGTCAGCAGCAGTGAAGAGAAGAGTAAACCAAATGGAAAAATGTGTATATGTTACAGACCAGAATGTGAAAGTGAGAGGGAGACTGAAGGTACAGTGAACAGCTGGTTCGTGTGGGGGTGGGCTGTGCATTCTCACCTCCACAGGTGTTTGATTAAAAATGCAGCCAAGAGAAAAAAATAATTCTAGAATATGAAACTAAACAGGATATTAAACTCATTAATATATTTTAAAAAGACTAAATACTTCACAGTTTTATATAGTGTGAGAGTCGGTTAGCAGCTACTTTTTGATCTAAAATAAAAATGTAATTTTATGAATAATTAGTGATGATATAAATGGAGTAATAATTATAAATCTTTCTCATCAAGCTTGAGGTGCAGCAGGCCTCAGGTGTGACTTCTTACTGACTTAGCTTTCGTGTGTTTACACTTTTCCCCAGCTGATAATTTCAACATCCAGAATGTAAAAACAGAAGGGCCCTCTCTGGTCAACACCTGCATATTTGAAGGCCAGATCAAATCTTTGTCCTCTGAGGAAACAAACTGCCCTGGTCAGCCTTCCAAACGGCAAGAGGACACGCCTATGGAGGTGTCCAGCAATCCTCAACCTACAGATGTCTTCAAAGTAAGATATTTTATTAGAGAGTTTTGTTTATTTAGATCAGAAATGCAGTGTATAATGATGTTGCTTCTCTTCTTCTCCTAGCCAACCACTGACCCTCTCATCTCAGTGCAGCAGACCCTGGAGCTCAGCTCTAGTCCTCATCCAGGTGGAGATTCATTTGAGAGTCCAATGCCCCTACAGCCTGAAGATGTGGAGCTTCCCCAAGCACCCCCTGTCTTCCCCAGTCTGGAGTCTCTCAGCAACATACAAAAGCCAGACATTACTTCTACAACCTCCTTCCCAGTGTCAGGAGATACCACTATCCCCCCAGTAACGCCAGAGGTCCCGCAACAGTTCCTCAGAGACCCTCAAGAAAGCTTGTCCCCTGAGAGTTCAGATAATGGTGGAACGATTGTGGTCGTTGCCATGCCTCAGATCGCAGCTCCCACTCAACCACAGCCGCAACAGTCACAGGTTCCCCTGTTTCCCCAGGAAGGGGTGGCTCAACTCGAGAGGGCAGTGAGAGAGCTCCAGGCTGGAGGTAACCCTACACTCCAGCAGGTGCTGGAGGCAGCTGTAGCACAGCAGCAGCTGAACTCTGTGCTTTACAGCCCCACACCTTCAGCAGAAACCTTACAGCAGCATGTTCAAGAAAACATGAACAGCCTTAGGTTGGGAACCACAGAAACGTCACTATCAGCCCAGCAGCAGCTACAGATACAACAGCAGCAGCAGCAGCAGCAACAAATACAACAGCAGTTTCAGCAGCATCAGCAACTGCAGCAACAACAACAGATCCTTGAAAACCTTCAACAGCAGCAGCAGCATCTACAGCAGCAACAGCAGCAAGTCCTCAACAACATGCAGATCCAACAACAACTTCTATTACAGCCGCAAGATCAACAACTGCAGCAGCAACAAATCATTGAAAATATTCAACAGCAGCAGCTGCAACAAAATCAACAAGTCATTAACAGTATTCAGCTTCAAGATCAGCAACAACAAAATCAAATGCTTACCAATCTACAACAGCAGCAGCTACAACAGCAGCAGCAGCAAAATCAAGCACTGAGCAACTTACAACAACAACAGCAGCAACTGCAGGAGCAACTGCAAGAGCAACTGCAGGAGCAGCAGGTCTTGGAGAATTTACAGCAGCAGCTGCAAGCTGAGTTACTCCAACCCCAGATTCACTCCTCCACCCAAGCCCAGCAGCCTGTCTCACTCCTGCAGCAGGCTGGAGAGCTGCTCACCATCCAGACCAGTTTCCCCACACAGCCTCCATCACACACATCTCCCCCACAACAACTCTTCCAGTCACCCAGACCTCTGGCTGAGACCCAGAGTTCCCAAGAGCAGGTCCAGGCCGCCCTTCTCCAGAATACACTGACTGTTCTCACCGGCGGAGGCCTCGGCTCAGAGCAGCAGTCCACTGCATCGACCATTTATCTGTCCACAAACCCTCCACCCCAGCAGCCACAGCAGCAGCAACAGCTGGCATTCATCTCTTCCATGGAGACGTCTGCCAACCAGCCTCAGTCTGTTTCAATGTTTCAGAACCAACCCCAAGCCCAGCTTTCCCAGATGCAGCCTCAGAACACCCTGATGGAGCAGCAACAGCCTCCACAGCAGAGCCAACAGCAGCCACAGCAGCTTCCAATGAGCCAACAGGCCTCCTTGTTCCAAACCATCCCAAACCACTCACAGGCAAACCCTGTTCCCCAGAACCAAATCTCACAATCCCAACAAACTGGCCTGCTTCTCTGTACTACAGACCTTAGTAACCCACAGGCTATTCTCTTCAGCACCCAGACCCAAGGTGCCCCCCCTATAGGAAGTATTAGTGTTGGACTCTCCCAGCCAGATTCAACAGAACCCATGTCCTTCCAAGTTCAGAGTTCCTCAGGCAGCAACCCAGCGTCCACTGTGAACCAACAGCAGAGCTTGTTCCAGGAACAGCAGCCAATGCAAGTGACACCGAGCTCCAATCAGGTCCCCAACAGTCAACCAGTGAAGCTTTTCATACCACAGACGTCTCTGTCCAGCTTGCAGGGAACTATTGGCTCACAGGAGCTGAACAGTGAGGCTTCAGCTCCTGCTGCTACCATCTTTGTGGTCCAGGGTGGTGTGGGTGTGGTTGCCCGCCCGGGTCAACAGCCTCCAGAGCAGCTTTTCCAGACCACAGTCGGTGGTACTGTAGCTCCACAGGGACAACCCAACCTGTTTGTCTTTGGCATCCAGAATGGTAAGATAACATCAGCTTTATTTACACATTAAAGGAATGTTTTGGGGGTGTTAAGTAGAGCTGTGTAGAGCACCTAATGTAGGCAGTATTTTACCTACTGTATTGTTTGTGTTGCTTTTCTGCAACACCCATTCTAATAATTTAAACACATTTTCTTTACAGAGCACTTTTCATAAGACACTTTACATACATTCACAAAATACATAAAAAAATTTAAAAACAGGCTACAATTACAAGAAATATAAACAGAATGAAATGCAGAGCAGTAAAATGGTAAAAACAGGTACAAAGCAGTGTTCTCAAGAGTGACTTAGTCCTGAGTGGCAGATGTAAGAGGAGACAGCAGGGTGGCGTGTATTGTTGTAGAAGTTTATGAGGGGGCCTGGCTGTGGAGAGATTTGAAGGTTAGGAAAAACTGAACGTGTTGTGGGATGAGAAGCCAGTGAAGGTTTTTAAGGACGGGAGTGATGCTCTCTGGTTTAAGAGTAGGTTGAAAGATGTGCAGCTGAGTTCTTCTGAATGTACAGACGTTTATTGAGGGACTTGGAAGATAGACCATAGAGGATGCTGTTGGAATAATCCAGTCGAGGTGTGATGAACACATGGGTTAAAGCTTCAGCAGTGGGAAAGGAGTGTGAAGAATGGAGGCACGCAGTGTTTTTGAGATGGAAAACAGTTATAGACATATGATTGATGTGATTTTAATAAAGCTACACTCCAAGAAGACTCCAAGGTTGCAAATATGTGAAGAGAGGATTGGTGAGACCTGGTCATGTCATGGGAGAGGCAGCAGTTGTGAGTAGGTTTTGGTCCAATTATTAACATGTCAGACTTGTATTTTATTCTTTAAATAATTAAAACTTACCTCTCATAACATTTTCTCTCCACATTTCCAACCTAACCACCTGGTGACCATTGACAACTAGAAGTGAGAGGAGTACTTCACACAACTTAACTTAAAACAAATACCTTTGAAAATCTGTTTTTGTTTTTTACTAAATTCATATTTGTTGTTACTTTCCTGCCCTATTCATTAATTTGCATGGATGCAAATACTTCCCAAGATGCTTCTATGCCATCACTAAAAATTAATTTTTGCTGTTTTATTTATAACAAAAGTTTTCATTTTTACTTCTTGCCAGATTCATCGCAGCTGCTCAGTTCTTCCGGACCAAGCCTTCCCGCCCAGAACCAGGCCCAGAACTCCTGTCACATGCAGCCGCTGTTGGATCAGCCCATGGCTCCTGCTGCCTCCAGCTTGCACAGCAACTTGCAAAACACCCTTCAGGCACAAATGCAAACCAGCCTTGAGAGTGCAATGCATTCAAACGCGCAAACCGCTCCACAGTCTGGTTTACAGGTATCCTTAGAAACAAGTCTGCCAACTCCCATGCAGACCAGTCTACAGACACAGATACAGAGCAGCTTACAGAATCAAATGCAGACATCTGTATCTGCTACATCTACTATGGATAAATTTGAGGACCTACTGGAGAGCCTGCAGCAGCAGTGAGGCACATTTGGAGAATGTCGGCCCTGAGGAGAGTCAGCGATATGTAGCTGAAAGTTACACTTTGTAAAAATCAGCAAACAAAAAAGCGGTGTGTTGGCGTTTGTGCCAATGCCATCAATCAAAAAAAATCTAAAATATTTAAGAATCAAATTCTCTTTTACTGAAAACCCCAAATATGACCTTCTGTAACATTGTTTTTAAAATATATTTATCCTTAATTATTCTAGCCTCCATCCAATATTCTTGAATTTTTGAATCCGCCTTTGTAATTTAACCTCTAGCAGATCAAAGAGTGATAACTACTTTATCCATTAATCTGAAAATGCAGTGTTTTGTTGTCAGTGTTTTATTATTGTGAGCCTAAGAGATGATGATATAAACATGTCAGGTTTGGTGGAGAAAATGGAAAGGCATGAAGAATGTCAGCAACATGAAAACTTGATGTAGAGTTTTTTTAAAAGATTGAATATTAGATTGCACATATGTTTCGGATAAAGGCTGAGTCTCATTTTGTGGGTGTGTAAACTCACTTTCCAAAGCAAAGGCTGTGATTTGGGTTATTTTCATGTCATGATGTGGAGCGACCATTAAAACGGGAAATTTAAGATTACCGGGCAATGAAACACGTGTGGCATTTTTTAATTTAAGCACATTTTTGCCCATATAGAATTTTCATATTTTGCAATTTGTCCAACCGTGTGTTTACACTTCTGTAAAATCTACTCTAAGAGTACAGAATACGTAAAATATAGAATTCATTGTAGAATATTGTACGGATGTTTTCGTAGAACTCTTGCTGCACTTGTCTCTCTCAGAGGGAGGATAGTTAATGCTATCAGCTCTGCTCCCAAAAAAAAGTAAAACGTCTCACAAACATGTGGTGTCAAAATAATCAGGTTGTTTAAAATACCAAGAAAGGCAGAGGGGATATTACACAGTCGCAAATGAGGTTCAACTTTGTGAATAATGTGACTTGGGTTTGTTTTGGCGCCTCCCAGTGTGTTCATGTTTAGGTCTCATCACTGGGTTTACAAAAGCTTTCTAGCATCCATTCACGTGTTGTGCTCAGCGTTTTGGTTTTAAAAAGTTGGCAACCTTTGCCAATTGTCCGTGGCTAGAATGGCGCTTTCCACTAGTGAAAACAGAGTGTTGTGTGATTTTATAAACATTTTATCTCAAGCACTTTATAACCTCTTTTGTGTAACCTGCTACTCCGTATATCCGTCCACAGCTCTATAACGAACTCGCTGAATTTGTACAAAGAGAAACGTCCGGCAGATGGAAAGAAAACAATATGTTGTAAGCAGCTGTCTTTGTAATGATACGTGCAACTTATATGAGCATTTTTACATTTTATCATAAGATCATTTTTTTAGGCCTAGACTTTGTACAGACTGTGTCAGCTCACAGTTGAATCCCTCTTTGTATTCGGTCTCAGTGGTCCAGTCAAGTCTGTCTCCCCCCCCCCCCCCCCCCCC
>SSNR01000035.1:301456-379719 GCA_006937965.1 Callopanchax toddi | reverse complement strand
CCCCCCCCCCCCCCCCCCAAAAAAAAAGTTATTCCCACAAAAGCATTGTTTGAGTGGTCGAGTAGGCCTTTTGTGTTTTACATGTTGACTAGACATTGAAAATATGACTTTAGCTTTTACTTTGAAATGAAGGAGGCTGCACGGTGGCACAGTTGGAAGCACTGTTGCCTCACAGGAGGTTGCAGGTTCAATTTCCGGCTGCAGCCTCTCTGTGTGGAGTTTGCACGTTCTCCCCATGCATGCATGGGTTTCCTCCAGGTACTCCAGTTTCCTCCCGCGGACCAAAAACATGCATGTTCGGTTAATTGGTGATCCTAAATTGTCCCTAGGTGTGAGTGAGTTTGTGAACGGTTGTATGTCTTGTTTGTCTGTGACGGACTGGCGACCTCTCGCCCCATGACTGCTGGAGAGGGCACCAGCTCCCCGCGGCCCTCACTGAATGAAGTAGTTCAGAAAATGGATACATTTGCTTTCCCCCCTGTAAATGTTCAGTCTGTTTCTGTGGACTGTTTCACCTCATTTGTTGAAATGATTTTGTCCCATTGTTGTTGTTTGTGTGCAGGTTGGCACCAAATGAAGTTGGCATTCATTATCATATATAAAACTTAAAGCTTGTGTTGTGATCTGGTGAATATAATCTGTTACATTGAGGCCACAGTTTTCATCCGTGGTGCTAGGAGTGTTGGGCACCTCTGCTGTGATGTTGGAACATAATGATTTATATAGCACTGGTTTTACTTTAAATTTTGCAGCTATGTTGATTCTGCGGAGCAGTCTGTCTGTGGTGGGGTCAGACTGGAGTTCACGCAGGTGTACCAAAGCTCCTGTTGTGATTTGTCACCATCTTGTCTCACTCTTGCTCTTGCAGTTGCCCTCATAATGTTTACTTATTTTTACTAACTTATGGAGTTCTCACATATAGTGTTTGTGTGTTTTTACCAAATTTGTAAAAGACATAAAGGTACTTTCCTTCATGAATCAGTGCATCTGTCATTAACGTTTCCACCAGTTTGATACTTTTTCTCAATTTGTTTTTCCATTTTCATCCAGCCAATTTGGCTTCATCAAAAAGGCCAATTTTTAAGAATCAGTTTAAGAAAGTTGGTCAGATGCATTTGTTTACATTTTTCATAGTCATGCTCTTGTCCTGCAGCTGTTAGTGATCCATTTTAGAGTAACTTATCTTTTTTAAAATTTTGTATCCATGTATCAAAATGTAGAGTATTTTTGTAAAACTAAGCTTTTTGATTTATGCTCATAGCACAGAGAATATCACTGCTGGTGTGTTCTGCCATGCGATGAAGTGCAGGTTTACTGTGAAGCGTTTTGATCGAAGTTGGAAATGGATTTAAACAGACATCACGCATTCATCTTAGAAGTCAGTTTTATTGTTATGACATTGAATTTATCCAAACTGTAGATTCTAATGTGTGGGCTAAGCTTTCGTGTGTATGTTTTTGTTGTTTTTAACTTTGTGTTTTTATGTAATGCATCTCAAACGGCACTTTGACTCATCCATTTACTGTCGATCAGGTTAGAGTGCAGTCGTACCGTTTCCAAGCATTCCGTTCCCTCTTGGTTAGGGGAGATAAAGAGCACATGACGTCGTGGAAGAACTGCAGAAAAGTTACGCCTCTTGAAGCCATACCAACACAGAAAGCCAACCTGTGACTTCGCTCTCATGAATGTAAATTTTACCTCATGGTGTGGACATGTGGCTTGGTCTACATCTGACATCGGACCAATTCCAGTTTTAGAGATCATATGTTTTGAGGCAGAGGGAATAAGTGGGCGTGGCACCAGCTGCCACTTGTGTCTCTGTACATTTGTCATCATGTTTTGTCTTGGATTGTGGTGTAAAATCAAGTCCAGTCCTTTCATTTTGAGTGACCCTTGATCTTTTAACAGCTACTTCCACCCACCCAAAAAAAAAAAAACAGGCTAACCTTGTTAAGTGTTGATTTCATGGTGGCGAAAAGCGCACCCAGATCTTGACATAATTTAGTTTTTGTCCTTCGGTCATGTAAATGAATATCCATGTATATTTAAATGTGAAATATACTGCAGGGGTATCTTGAATTTCAATTGTGATGCTTTCAACAGAACTTTGTGTGCCTTGATAACTTAACCGTTGCTCTGCTGTGTTTACTGGTGTTCCTTTTGTGTCATTGCTCCTCGTCATTTTTACCTTCTTGGGACTGTGTAACAAAACTTGAGGAATTTGGTTCAGATTCCTCAATACAAGCATCGCTCATTCTGATGTTTTTATTTTCTCAACTCATTGCAGGACATAATGCGCAGTTTCACCAGTGAACCGTCACCTCGTTTGTAGTTTTCTATTAACGTTTTTCACGCCTCATGAGATTTGTACGTGTGAAGTAAAAGGGACGAGACTGTGGCGATTGTTTTACGGAGGACGTTCTTGTGTTGATGTTCGTCAACATTGTTGCTGTGAAATGCTTGATCAAAAAGGGGCAACCATGATAAATTTACTGTTAATTGCCAATAGTGTGAGCTGTATCTTGTGCATAATCAGTTTGCTCACTTTTCCTAGTTTGCGCTCTACTTCACATCCTTCTGACAGTTCTGTTGTATCAGTTTTGTGTAGCTTGAGCTTTAGTATCTAGCCTTAAGACCCTGCAGTAGGGATAAAGGTAAACCCCTGCGTGTTATACATTTGAACTATTATTAACATGTACTTTGCCTTTGTCTGGACATTTGTATACTCTTCTGTTAATATCTGTAATCCTGCTGCTACATTAAATGAATTAATAAAAGTGTGAACATCAATGAGCATCCTTTCTGTTAGTTTATGGTCAAACCAAACTTTTTGATCAGTTACATATATTGGGCTCAGTACGGTTATGAGCAAAACTTTAAAAGATGTTTGTCTAAAAAAAATGGTTTTGAAATGAAAAGATTAATTTGCCTGTCAGAAAGCTTTGGATACTATCTACAGTACTGAAAACTGGTTGAACTGCTCAGACCAGAGCATGTTTGGCTGAGACTGTTCAATTCTTATTGGCTACATGAGTAAAAGGGCAAGGTTTGACCCAACTCAGAATGACCATGCAATGCATTCTTGCACGTTTCACCACTGGCTCCAAAACACTTGGTTTTAGCCAAAGGTTTCAGCTTTGCAAGCAAAAGGCAGAGTGTATCCAAAGTTTTCAGACATGCAAATTAATCTTTTCATGTCAAAACAAAGTAGTAAACAAAATGTTTTGGATTATTTTACTTTAAAAAAAAATGAAAATTTTCAAAGTTTTGCTCAAGTATGTAATTTTAATCAACTGCTTAATAAGATTCACACTAAATAATCCCACACACACACAAACACCACATGTGCTGCTAGTTTTAAAAGGCTCTGAGGTTTATTAGTGGAAATGTGTGCAAATCAGCATCATGTCAGTATTTACAACAGAATGACAAAAGGTTTAGGTCCAAAGTGCACTCTTAGTGTTTGTCTGAAAGCTCGGTTATAGTTTACTCAGTTTTGAATGTAGAATCTGTTGGAAAAACAAAAAAGGATCCTCAGAATCAAAACCAACATCAAACTCGGGTTTTCTCTTCAGAGCAAGGACAGCAACCAGAACGGCAAATATGGCAGTCAGCCCCCAGATGTGAAACTGGCTTCCCGAAACAGGGTCTACAAAATAAAATGAGTGTAAAAGCCCCATCATCCCAGGAGCATTGTGGGTAGCCGAGTGGTCCTTCTCACAGGTGAAGAAGTCCAGTGGGACGGTGAACACAGCACTGACCTCAGCTGGGTTTGGGATTGGGTGGAATGTCTCCTTGATGAAGCCGACAACTGGGGTCACCAGCAGGCCCATCTGTTAGAGAATTTGAAGGTGTAACACCAAAAAGACCCACAGCAGCCGATGTGCTGATAGGGAGTTTATACCTTACTGGTGACTGGAAACAGTGTGCAGACCACCTGAACATCATCAGGCTGTAGACTTATCTCCTCCATTGCCTCTCTCAGGGCTGTGTCCACATCACTGTGGTCACTGGGGTCTCTCTTCCCACCTGGAAAACACACCTCACCTCCACTGGTCCTCAGCTACATGGACAAAAAGCTCATTATAATGGAGTTGTTTGTGAAAAGACAGCATTCATTTTGCCACAAAGAGCCAGGCCTTTAGGTTACCTGACTGGAGCGTTGGGTCATTAAGACCTGCAGCTTCCCATCCCTCACAAACAGAGGGATCAGAACTGAAGCTTTAGGCAGGTCCACCACATAAGAGAACTTGTCTCCGATGTCAAACCGCTTTAAATTGGCTATTGTCTCCTCTTTTAGCTGCATAATAGTTTCTACACAGGAACATAAGCTCAAGTTTACAAAATATAACTGGTTTTGAGTTTTAAAACTTAAAATAGAGCACGACTTATTCTAAACTGGCTTATTAAAGGTAAGCTTACAATACGTAACGTCACGATAAAGTGATTTACCTCGAAGTGACAAACATTTAGCAGGTCATTATCAATCAAAACGGAAGTATTCGCGAAGCTTCAGTCGAGTGAAATGTGGTGAAAAACACAGCAGTGCTGTTAAATCAGGGACTTTGACCTTAGATAACGTCACAGCTAATGTTTTATCAAAAAAACAAGGAATATATTTACAGGTGCTTTTCTTCAACGCTATGAAGGTGAGTTGCGCATGCGCTTTATTGACCCAACGCTCCAACTTCCGGATTGTGACAAGTACACCGATTGGATGATCCAAACGTCTCTCTCACTAACAACCAATCCGTAACCTGATCCAAGTCAAACAACCAATCACGGCAAAGCCTGTGCCGGGCCAATCAGGAACACTTTTTAAAACAGGAAATTCCAGAAAGACCGTAATGATGACTGCATCCAAGTTACTAAACAGGTCTAGGAGTCAAAAATGAAGAAAGACTTGGTTTTTACACACACAAAATAGAAAATACCTTTAAGAGAGAAAAAGTGAAGGGTACAAAACATGTAAATGGCATGTCAAGAGTAGAAGTCAATGACTCTGGCAACAACAGTGAAGTAAATGATCAAATGTGACCATGATGAGATGGCAAATGCCTCGAGACAAAAAAAAACAGTTACATTAAAACACAAAACTGGATGCAAAATAAATATAAAACATATCACACAATTTTCACATAAGACAACATACATCACATGTATGTAAAATATTTTTTTAAATAGAAATCCAAATGCTGATGGATCAGAAAATATATGCAAACAGAAATGTAAAACATCAGCTAGAAACCTCAAATAAATAGGAAGCAGTTTCATATTTTTGTGTTTGATTCATATAGATCAGTATGAGTTATTCTATACTTCAGCCATACCGCTTAAAAATGAGAAAAGGTGACATCACAGAATAAAACCCTAAAAACGTTTTCTTGTTGAGCCCAGCATAGAAATGTCAATTCTAAAAACCAGTGCAAATGATGTTTTGACACCCTCTTTTGGGAAAACACAAAAATGGCAACAGAAAGCAGGATTTAAGGTTTAAAGTGTATTTATAATGCTGCAAATAGGTCTTTAATATAAACATCAGTCAATAAAGCTTAAAATAAGTTACATTCAATTTTATGGAAGAAGTAGTTGACTTGACAGCATTTTAAACTAAAATCCAAAATGTGTGGAAACTGATGGCTAGTAAGCCTGAGACATGAGATTATTAACCCAGAGCAAATAAACAGACATTCTTCGTCTCCATTTTCAACAAATACCTTAAACTTACAGCAAAAGACTATATACATAAATTAGGCCAATAGTTAAAATTTACCAAATAAAATATTCATTTACATTGTGAATCCAACTCATTCATAAAAGGAAAAATAAATGTTCTTCTCAAACCCACTTTTAGGGATTCCTGTGTAAAAAAAAAAAAAAGAAGATCCCAAACAGAAAATTGAGGAGGGTCATCACGGTGGGCCAAGTCTTCAGTGAGTCCAACATGACCTCTGTGACGCTTTGAGTGCTCACATTTTGTACTTCTCCTTGGCCTGTTCATTCAGTATACAGATGTGCTGTGAAATACAAATAGAAAAGGGCAGGTTTCATTAAAAACAAGCAGTTTGTGTAAAATATAGCCCAATAGCCTGGGTCTAAAACATTTAACAGGGTTCTTACTGGTGCCTGAAATCCTCAAAACACTTGTTTTAAAACTGTATTTTATTAGGGCTAGGTTGATGCTAAAAGGTCAGCTCTGTCAGGAGTTTTCCTTCAATCTTTTGTCTCACTGACAGTTTTTAACTCCACCATCTAGAATTGCAGCTCCGTCCTTGTTCTGCTCTGCAGCCACTGTGAAATTAGAGATTTGAGCGGACCTCCACGACGCAGCTAATTTCCCCAAAGACGAAGGAGGTTGAGTTCGTTTTAAAAGATTCACCGAAGGTACAGGAGCATCAAAACTGCAGCCTGCTTAAAAAGGCCAATAAACTTATTCATTACCTCTATTAGAACACAAATTAGTGAATCATTCCTTATGAACACATGAGATAACATTCTTATTTAAAATACATACAGGATTCATTTGGATAGATGTGAGGACAGAGCTGTGAGTATGAGCATCTCTGTTTAGTGGTTTTATTGTTTTAAATCATCAATCTGAAAGCTTGTCCACGCCTTCGTCTCCTCCTGACTAGATTACTGTGATCATGCCCTTCAGCACAAGTCTCCAGGGACTCTAGTGCATCCAGAAGTATGACTACTTCACTCGCTTCATTGGCTCTGCATCACTGCAAGAATTAACCGACCAGAGCATCTGTACACTCACTTGTTACTTTATTAGGTACACTTGTTCAATTGTTCAACACAAACAGCTGACCAGCCAATCACATGGCAGTAACTCAATGCATTTAGGCATCTATACGTGGTGAAGACCGTTTACTGAAGTTCAAATTGAGCATTAGAATGAGGAAAAATGAGTTTTTAAATTACTTTGATGGTTGCTGGCCGCAGAACACCACACGAGGTGTCACTACTGAACAGGAAACAGGCTTTATTGGGTGCGCCTAATAAAGTGGCTAGTGAGTGTATTTTCCACACTGCATAACTCTTAAATATGGAACTTTAAAAAAACTTTAGTATTCTAAATAAAAGTTGTAAAATGTATTTGGAACAGATATAATTGGAATTGCATCCAACTTTAGTAACACTTACACTGAGATCTCTGAAGTACTCGTTGTAGTCCAAAGCGTAACCCACCAGAAAGGCATCCGGTACCTCAAAGCCAATGTCTGAAATAAATATAGACACCATCAACTGGAGTTATTTAAAGAAAACACGCCACCTTCAAGTCCAACAGAGCTGAAATGATCAGACGTTACTCTAATAGACGCTGTAATAAAGTAACAGTTGTTGGTCTTTTATGGTTTCTGTGAGGCTGTGATGAAGTCGTCAGCTCTGCATTAGTGAGTCAAAACACTTACAGTAACAGCAATCTTAAACAGATTATCCAACTCAAACCTAAAAACCTTACATAACTGGAGACTGGAGGTTGTTGGACATGCTTTAGATGACAAACTGCCTCTACTCTAGGTTTTGTTTAAACAAATAGTATTGCTTTTTCAACACCAGAGACCCATCAGATGGCTATGTTGAGTCTGAACTAAGAAAAAAAAAAAAAAAGGTACTCACAGTCTGGTCTATACCCCGAACTCCTGGGAGTCCTCTTCACTAAGAGGCTGGAATGAGAGGAGAGAAAAATACACTCAATTTGTTCATGTTTTAAATGTGACAGATGGTAGTCCTGCTGCAGCCTGCCCAAAGAAATCACAGGTCAACATCAACCTCTGCTCTCATTTAACACATAGATCAGAACACAGGCTGAGTGAGGAAGAAAAATGAAAAACAAGGCATTATTTCTGTAGGATTATATTGCAGGGAAATTGAGGTGGAAGTGTTGATCCTTGCAGAAACTCTGTAGGAGTTGCATGCTTGATGTTTAAATGACAAACATTTATGTTGGAGATTTGGGAGGACTAGTTCTGTTTTATTAAATACATCAAATAAGTGGTGATTCCATGGCAGATATTAGCAAACTACCTTGAGTAAAAGCATTAGACAGAGCCTGTTATACATCAGAGAAAAAGCCTCTACCTCCGCAGTGCAGTTTAGAGTGCGGCAGATTAACTCTTAAGCTGCTCCCTCCCTCTGTCACATTACATCTCTAATTCAGTCCTAAAGAAGAGCGTCCATTAGCTAAGAGCACTGCTAGAAACCCTCCGTCTGCGGACATGTCAGTCAGTTAGAGCTGAAGTATGAAATTCAGCTCCTTGGACTAGAAACTGCATGCCTCACCTCACAACTTTAACCATTTTGGGATTGCATTCACTCAGCAGGGAAAGTAACGTCTGCATCGTCCTCCCCGTCTCCACGATGTCCTTATACCACAGCAGGAAATGATCACAATAATACAAACAGAAAGATGGATTTATTAAAAACAGCATTTATGGAACTCATGACAAGCAAGAGATCCTGTTTAAGTTTAAAATAAGTGAAGATTATTTATTAAACCATAAGAATTTGCTATGCAAATCAATGAGGGGTTGACAGTAATCAAACTAATGCATCATATTTGCTGAGTCACACTTTCAAAGTAATTTTTTTAATTATAGAAATTGCTGATATTGCATTAAAAAATCTAAAAACAGCAGAATAAAAGTCTCTTACCTCAACAATCAAAACATTCTGTAGAAAAACAAGAGAAGTAGCAGTAAATGAATTAAACCCGTTTAAAGATTCAGCCTGACAGAAACCATGTGACTAACCTTGCCTGAGAGGTTGGACAGTTCGTCTCCTCCTATGACTTTGACACTATTTGTAGATTTATCATTCTAAAAAGACACAAGAAACAGAATCCATCAGCTATTCTGATCTACGTTTCCAAACTGGCACTTTGCTCACACTGCAGCAGCAGCCAGTTTCTGACTTTAAAAGGTTGCTCTCATTGGTATTTTTGCCAGCTCTGCATTGTGTCCCACGCCTCACATCAGCACAAGAAAGCCCCAGAAATGGAAGGAGAAAGGCAGCTTACACAGTAGCTCTTAACTCTAATGAAATCCACCGTCAGTGGCACAGATTTATCGCTGTTGTGGTTGAGCACTTTAATGTAGTCCAGGAGGTCTGCGAAGAACTTGTAGCCCCCTTTTAGCACACAGAGAGCCACGATGTGGTGTCCCCCCATGTCCTGGATTATGTCACGAGCCAGACGCTCCGTTCTGCAGCAAAAAGGAGAGATGCATCAAAAAATTTGGCTTCTGCAGAGGCAGCACGCGAGGAAAGGAGGGCGCCTAAACCAGGAGTCTGCAACCTTTACGATCATAAGAGACATTTCTGCCCTTTCTCACACTGGATGGCTTCAGAGCTGCAAAATAAATTAAAGCTCGAAATAAAAATAACCCATTATGTGTTATATAAAAAAACACAGTTTGTTACATTATGAAATAAAGGAATAATAAATTGGTTAGATTATTGATATTTTCACCTTAGAATTAAAAAAGCCTAAACATTTGAAGATATGAAAGAATCCTGGTTAAATGCCAATGATGACATTTATACATGGGTCCTTTTAATAGTTGTAGATTATTAAGAATCATCACTTTTTTAAATTATCAAAAACAAGCCTTCATTTCTGTTTCTGATCGTTATATAACTTGCCATATTTTTGCAGACCACCGTATTCTAATGTCTCATGTTAATCTATCATGTGTGCAAAATTGCACTTTATATTCCCTCAGCATTTGGCTTAAATACATTAAAAAAAAACACTTTTTTATTGATGGATTTCTAAAAATATCAATGACTGCCTGGAAGTTGGATTTATCAATCGAATAAGAAACTATCAGAACACATTTCAATCAAATATCTGCATGAAACTGAACAAGAAAGCAGCCTTTATATTGTAGTTACGAAGATAATAAAACATTTCCATGTTATTTTTGATTACAGCTGCAAAAGTCGCTGCAGAGGGGCCACATGTGGAGCCACCAGCAGACTTTGTGCCACATTTTCACTGCACCTAAATTCATATTTGACTATTCAGCAGAAAAGTGTTAAAACTATCACCTTAATTTAATTTGCTAATGTTTTTCTGACTTGTTGCCACAGGAAATGCCTTTTCTTTGAAGCTCCAGAAAGCAGCTGTGACCATAACAGTTGTGCTGCTGCTTGGTCATATGGACGTCCTTTGAGACAAATCCTACCTATGTAGGCCAGGTGTCCAAACCTGGTCCCTGCATGTTTTAGTTCTTGCTCTGATAAATGAAATACCTCCTTATCATGTCCTCAAGTTCTGTAGGAGCATTGATCATCATCCAGTAATTAAAATCAGGTGTGATGGAGCAGAAACACATCTTAAACAAGCAGGCCAGAGATTAGAGGACCAGGATTGGACTTGTTAGATAAATTAAAGGTGATTCCCTGTGAGGACTGGTGGACTCACCTGTCCATGATGAGTCCATGGGGGATGATCACTTTGTCCAAATCGTTCTCATAATGTCTGGGGATGCAGAAGAGGTCGAGATCATGTCCCTTCTCATCATCAGCAATCTGAAACAAGATGTTCAGTCATCAGAGGTAAACCTGTTAGGATTTTTTTTTTCTTTATTGCCCCCAGACCACACCAACAGAGCTCCGCTCCACCCCAACCACCTGTTTATTAGTCCCCTCTCACTGAACAGACTATAAATGTACATCACAATTAACTGCTGCCTCACTAAAAAGGCCTACAGTAGCCGAGGCGGCTCAAAACCACACCCTGACAAGTGAACAAGTTATCGGAGCTCCGCAAGCCGCCCTGCGGGGACCGCGGCTCAGGCTGGCCGCCTCACCTGCAGATACGAAGCCATGGTTCCGCTCCGGTCCTCCGCTCCGTTCAGTCGCAGCTCAGGCTTCTCTTTGGAGTCATGTTCGGGTCCTGGCTGGCGGAGAGGGCTGGGCTTTGATCACCGGAGGCTGCGGGAGCTGCGTCCGCTTCTCCCCGAGCAGCGGACCTTTAAGCCCTCTTTACGTCAGAATCCAGTTCACCTGATTCCTCCCCCTCCGCTCCGCTCCGCTCGGTTCGGTTCTACCGCCGGTTCAGGAAGCTGCAGCTGATGAGCAGCGAGGTCTAAGCTACAGAAGCTGAGTGACGCAGTTTTAAAAAGATAAATATATATATAAATATAATGAGCTCCTCTATGAAGTAAGGCTGAGTGCCCATCTGTGCTCTGGAGTGGCTTTGGAGAGATTTACTGACTTTTAACCCTTTAAAACCTGGTTCATTAATTATCAATGGCTATCATTACTATTACTATTGGTCAACGTTGATTAAATTTAACTTATATTTTATTATTATGCAACAATATGACAATAAATGTAACTGACACTTGCTGCCTGCAGTACTCAAAAAGTCCACAAGAGGTCAGAAGACGTGAAATCAATGCAGAAGGAATTTAGAGAACTAATGTTTGAGCTAGAGGTCTACAAACTTGTAGTGCTGTGAAAAAGTATTTGCACCCTAATTAAAATAATTCATAATTTAACAAGGGGGTCGGTTACTTTTTCACATTAGGCCAGGTTGGTTTGGATACCTATTTTCCCTTTAATAATGAAATCATTTAAAAACTTTTTGTTGTTCAGGTTAGCTTTAATATTGAAACGTGTTTGCAGATCTAAAAGTGTGAAGAGTAAGCAAAAAAGAAGGAATCTGTATGAGTGCAAATACATTTTGACATTATCAAAGGGGAATCAAATAAGATGAAAGTGAGCAGTTCCTATGAGGAATATACAGTATCAACCCTTAACAAACAAAATGCTGTACAACGGGAGTCAAAGTGAAATCAGTGGTCATGCATAAATTTAAAGATTTATATTTCTCTGCCAATCACGTTCCTTTTTATCTTCAGAGAAAAGATCAAATACAGTTAGGTTTTTGGTAATTATCAACTTTTTGGAATTAGATTAGTTTTAGATTTATGTAAAACTCATGAAAATTTTTTACATTTAAATCAAAATCTTGAATTTTACCTATTGACCCATTTTACAAAATAGTTAAGTTTTAATACACTGGTCCCGAAACTGAAGCTTGCACAGCATCTTAACATACCAACAATGTTTATTGCTTATTATTATTTAACCTATCTTTGTGACTCAAGTATAAATTTTCCCATATGCACTTGAATGCAGCATTATCCGATTTGCTAACAATGTTGAATACAGTACATACTGCCTAGGTGAATTCTACACACTTTACATTTTGAATGCCTCTAATAAGCATGTCAATTATGCAAAATATTACCCACCTTTTATTTCCATTTTGAATGATCAAATGGGAACAAAACTGCAAAAGAAACTACTTTTAATATGATCCCAATTTAATAAGTGATACAGAAATGATAACATTTTTACTCCATTTTACAAAAAAAAAGCAACACGGGGCGTTGATAACACCAAGAGCACGGCCACTATGAAAACTGCATTAATGCGTTCTCACAGTTCAGATCACCGGAGAGCAAACGTCATCATCTCTATATTATAATAACAGTCTCTGAGTGTCACTTGTCATCATGAGGTCAAATCCCAAATGACACAATTTCCCATTTAGAGTTCTACTTTTAGTCTGAGACCCACATACTGAGAAACAGTGGGCAGAAAGTAGAACATCCAGATGAAGACGGTATGATTCAAGAGAAGACCACAGAGGAAGAACACTCATTTCTTCTTCTTCTCATCTTTTTTGGCACCTTCTGCCTTCTCTTTGTCCTTGTCGTCTTTTTTCTCTTTGTCGTCTTTCTTTTCTTTCTTCCCCTCCTCCTTTTCCTGTCCTTCCTTCTTTTCTGCGTCCCGGTTAGAAATTTTGTTGTTGATTAGGTTGTGCAGAGCCACCACAGAGCGTATCAGCGATGCCAGGTAGACCACCAACATCTGGTCGTTGGTCTTCAGGTAAAAGGCTTTTGTGAACTCCTGCAACAAAACCAGTGAGATTTATCAACACTGAAAATGTTTTGATTGCGTGCATCAGCATCCATTACATTTATATGTTGGTATTAAAAGGAAACCTGAGAGTGCAACTCCCACATTAACGGCCTTACCAGGAGATTCACGTCTGGCAGCAGGTTGAAGACATCCTGCAGCTGGTAGATGATCTGGTGGTTGATGGGAAGTTTGCCTAAAGCCACTCTCTCCAGGTAAGAACGAATGTCCAACAGCTTTGAGTTGAGTCCCTTCAGACCATGAACCTGGTTTGTGATGCGTTGCGACAGAGTGCCCACTGTGGTATCCTTAATGTCCCTGTAATCAATTACAACAATGTTTTAGTTTTCCTTAAGTAGACAGAAAGATATCTGAAGTAATAGTTTGAGTTTATTCTTGAGTCTTTATCTTGATCACACACTGATTGGTAAACTTTGTCTAGTACCTCAGCAGGTGCTCTACTCCCACTTCCTCTGCTTCTTCAGCTCCAATCTCACTGGTGACGTGTTCAAACGTCTTGGATGTTGGAGTGCCATCCTAAAAATAGTAAACAGTCCAAACGATCAAAAATAAAACCTCTGATCTAAAAGGAAATTTATTTTTAACTTCAAATAGGCCTTATTGGTGCTAATAATGTCTCACATCATGTATTTCTTCAACAGAGATGTAAGCTTCTGTGGGCAGGCCAAGATCTTTAGGCTTCACGTCTATAATGACTAACACCTGGTGAGATTTACAAATAAAAACAGACGTGAGAGCAATTCAACATCAAAATGAACATCATTAAGACAAACTGATGTCCAGAGAGATGCACAGAAAAGAAACACTGCATACCGAGTTGTTACAGTACCGCTTGATGAGCTCATTGATGGCTATGTCGTTCTTATGTAGCTTGGGACCTGTGTGGTACCAACCGACTATTCTTTCTCTGGCTGGAAATCAGAAGGCAGGAACTCACAAATAGGAATTTAGGGGAACATAACAACATTGAATAACTAAATCTAATAAGACATAGTCACTGCCTTACCATTAACTTTCTTGAACATGCCATACATGTTCTCCAAGTAGTCATGATCCAGGAACCACACAGAGTCATCTCTGTCATCTTCATCAAATGGCACTGGAAAAGGAAAAAAGTGCTGTCATCCAACTCTACATAAAACCTTAATTATAGCTACAACAATGTGATTTTAGTTTCCAAATGTCCTGTTAAAAATGCCCTAATATATACAATGTTACTCTGTGTGAGTCAGTCTAACAAGAATTAGAATTATGCTGCAAAAATGAGAACTTTGAAAAAATAGAAAATAAGACATCCAAAAAAACTACATGTTCATATGGATATGCTAAAAATTACAAAGCAAAAAGTTGCTACCATTTAAAATTTTTAATTTTATACTAAAACTTAATAACAAAAATTGCAACAATTCAATTGTTTTGTGTTGCAGTAATTCAGAGAAAAAGAAATAAAACTATTAACCAATACCTTTATTTTTGTATTACTTAACTGCTGATCACTGCTCTAAAATGTTAAGCTGGTAGAAAAAGCTTTAAAATCTCCCCTGTTCTTGTTTATCTTATATAACAGGTTTAAAAGTGTTAACTTAAACTATTAGACTGCAGTTCTTCACTGAAGATCACAGGGTACAAAAATGAACACAAGTAACATGGGATGTGTTGTTCCTATTCATCAGCTACTCTTTAAACAGAAAGGAAGCTCAGATTAAAACAACCATTACAGACAGCACTTACAAATCACACATGACATCATTATTTGTTAAATCTCAATTATTGATGCAAATTGGTATTATTGGTCCACAAAGTTTTTCCTTACAATGTCCAAGCAACAACTAAATGTGTGTTTCCATATGCCGAGGTAAAAGATACCACTGTGGTCTTTTTAAAAATTGCCTGAGTTTGCAAAGATGGAATCCATAAACCAGTAACCAAGGCTACTACGAGATGACTGTTTTAATGTGTCTGCACTCTGCAACCATTCCTAAATAAAATATATTCAGGCACATTAGCCCAATTACAATTTACCAGCCCTATCAATGTTAATTTTAGCACTTTGTAACAACCAAGGTTGCACCAAAGTGATTTACAGCAAGCAAAAAATACAGCAAAGAAAATCAGTAATAATTAAAGAGACTATAATACATCAAAGCATATGGGGAGAACAATTTAACTAGAATCAAAAGCCAGTTAGTAGAAGGAGGTATTTAAGATTTTTTTCTTTTTTAATGGTCAAGGTTCTGAGCAGATCTAATGTGGAGAGGTAGGTTGTTCCACAGGTTAAGGGCAGCAACTGCAAAAGCACAATCACCTCTGCATTTTAATTTAGATATGGGAACAGTAAGGAGCAGTTGGATACTTGACCTTAAGGTTACTGTATATCAGTAAAAGGTCTTGGAAACAGGATGGGGCCAGACCATAAAGAGCCTTGAATACTAGCAACAAGGGCTTGAAGTCGATCCTGTATTAAACATTGGAAAAAATCCAGCACTGGTGTTATGTTCTTTAATTTTCTAGTATCTGTTAGGCGACAAGCTGCACCCAATCTGTACGACCTGTAGATGGTGTATGGAAGACTGGTCTAAACCCTTATATAAGGAAGTGCAATAATCTAAGTGTGGTGTAATGAAAGCATGGATGAGTTTGTTAAATTCATTAGGAAAGATGTAGGTTTTTACTTTTAACTAAGAGTTTCAACTGAAAGAAACTTACTTTGACAACTGAACTGATTTGTTTGTCAAATTTAAGAGAGGTGTCCAAAATGACTCCAAGATATTTAACAGAATTGATGAATGCATAAATGAGGATAAATGTTTTCATTCTGGACCCAGAAAAATAACAAAATGCAGCACAATAATTTCATGATGATAAAACAACTTGTGTATCAGAATCTGTCTTCATCTACCCTTTAAAAGTTAAAAAAAAACTACTGCTAGTAGTACCAAGAGCACATTAAGTGAATATATGGATATATTTAAGCCATTCCGTCACAGTAATAATGACTCACCTGCAAAACTGTTGGACACGTCCAGAACTTTTTTGTGCCACGATCCCAAAAGGACACCAACCACACGCTTTTGATTTCCAACCTTTCCTATCCTGTAAATGTAATAATAATGATGGTTTATCAACGTTCAGCAACAACATGACATGACATTGTTTTCACATCTGAAAACAGGACCATGTTATACGTAGAATAGTATTGATATGTGATTTCGTTAGCTTGTCCTACGAAGTTAAGATTTATTTAACTAAATTTAGGTTATAGTCATTATTCACCGATACCTTCCCAGAGCTAACTAGCTTTGCCATGTCTACATTCATTTTCAACGGGACTCTGACTCAGCACGGCTAACTTTAGCTTAGCCTAGCAGCAGCGCTGCGTTAACTCATTGTTTCACAACCAGTATTTAATTTAGACTTCACATAAACACTGCACGCACTAACCTGTTAAAATGATCTACCACACTGAGCAGCACAAGCGGGTGAACGACCACATTTTCCACCGCTAACTCCGGCATTTTCGAATTGAAGATAAACAGCACACACCACCTGAACACAATGACCACGACGCTTCACTTCCACCTACGTCTGACGTCGTTTCCGTTTCTCAGGGCAACAGAGAAACACGGAGAGGAGTTTGTTACAGTATCTCACAGACAAAATGGTAAAAATAACTCATTTACTAAACCATATATATATTGACTTTTTGCTTTGTAATGAATTAGCAATATTTATATTTGCCTTCTGTAATTTACATTTCATTAAGTAGTTTTTACATTTCAGTAACTTTTTGTTGATTACTCAAACAATTCAGGTAATTTAAAATTGTATTGGTCAACAGAATGCTGTCGAAGCCACACTGAAGAGGATAGAAAACCATAGAGGTGTGATTGGATCCATTGTTTTGAATTCAGATGGTAAATTGAACCATATTTTCCTGATCATTTTTTCTCTCTGATGCAACAGGTTTACAGTTCAAACATACTGTTTTAATGTTGCTTTCAATGTTAACTTTCAGGTCTTCCTATCAGAACAAGCTTAGATAACTCCATGACGGTTAAATATGCAGGACTTCTTCACAAACTCACAATGATGGCCAGGAGTGTGGTCAGAGATATCGACCCTCAAAATGACATCACCTTTCTCCGCCTAAGCTCCAAGAAGCACGAGCTGATGGTTGCTCTAGGTGGGTATTTTCAGCATTCATAATGTTGCTGACTCTCATTATCTCTGACACAAACACTTCATATAATCAACAACAACTCAGAGCTTTTCATTGCACTGATGTGTCTCACCATCACTTTTTGTTTGTCTTTGCAGAGAACAACCATCTGCTGATAGTCATCCAAAACCCAAGTGAATAGCTGCCAGAGATTCAGCTGCTGTCACATGGCTGGGTTTTTTATACAGCAAAAACAGGTTTCCATTTTTGCATAGTTCTTTTAACTGGCTCTGAAGTATGTTGCCACAATTTATTGAGGGTATTGTGTTAGATATTTCTTTCATTTTATGCTTGATGTTGAGCCCAAATTAAAACTTGACCAACCCTGTTTTTGTCTGTTTGTGTTAGGTCAGATAATATGTTCATTTGTCTAAACTGTGAGAAATCAAAACCTGATACCTGAGCTTCCTTTTTAAAGTTTGCTCAACTGTCTAAACTTGTAATATTAGAGATTGCTCACAAAGCATACATTTTTACAAAAAATATTTTAGCATTGTACAATGATGTAATCAATTCTTCTCATTTAATATGTATTTAATTTATAACAAAAAAATTGGAATAACAAGGGTTTTAAAATAATGTAAGGTCATAAAAGTGTTAACATAATATTAATATTAAAGTAAACGTGTTTTAAACATTCCCTTTTTTATTTTATTAGGGGTTTTTTGAACATGATATACACCGAATGAAGAAAAATATGCAGGCAACTTGTAAAAAAAATGATTTAATTGGTAAAAAGTAAGTGAATTAGGTTTATCCAAGTTAATTTATTAAGTTTGTTTAAAACAAACTTTAAGTTGGATCCATATTTTCAATTTTCAGGTCAAAGTCTTAATGACTGAGCCTCACTGTATTTATAAACATCCTGTCTGAATGTAGACCTGAACACATGTAAAAATACATTTTCAGATACACAAAATGCATTTTTTAACAAATATTTTAATGTAAATTTCCATCAGAATGTACATCAATATATGTTAATAAATAATTCATTGCAATTGTACAGCCCAGATAATACATCACATAACTGATTGAAGCAAATATTCAAGATTTCACATCAGGTTTGAGGAGGTGACGGAGCGGGACGGTACGGTGAACTGGACAAACTGCTACTTTATCTTGTGCTCAAAGGGATTTCAATAATTAGATGGAAAAACATATTATTGACACTGATTTATCAGACATGAGCAAAAATAAAATAAAAAAAGGAACAGAGGGTGTAGTTTATTGTCATAAAAATAAAGACAGTGATATTTGATGTTTATGTCACACATAAACATTTCATTTTTAACGTTTAAATTACTTTTTTGTTTTTCCGAAACTAAACCTTTCTGTCAAAACAATGGTAAAAATACTTTATCAGCATCATCAAACTCTGATAGGTGTGACAGTTTGGCATAAGTGGTGCCAATTATCTAACGAAACATGGGATTTATCGTAAAAGGCCCTTTGATTTGATGAAGGTTTGCATGACATCGACTTTTGAACAAGTGACATGAACAACCTCGATGACTGACATTTTTCGTCTTCCAGCCACAGTGCATCTCTTTCAGCTCCCAAACTGTTTGACATCACCTAACAAAGAAAAAAGTTGATCTACTGTCGTTAATTTTCCTAAACATTTTTATTCTGACCAGCAGCAAATCCCTACAAAGCGTATGGCTTGTCACAAGTTAAAGCAGTTAAACATACAAAACTCTTCATCTATCACAAGCAACGTTACAAATGAACATTTTCAAACCTAAAAATAAAACCAAATTTGCCATCAGATAGACCTTAGACGCTCACTTTGCCCTGTAGATCAGCCTGTGAGATACAGAACTCAGAAGACACAACAATTTATCACACGGAGGACTGTCAAGTATATACTCAAATTTTGTTTTAAGTGCATCCTGTCAATTTTAAGGCCTGAGGTGTGCTTTGATTCACTGACTTAAACCTCGCTGTTCAGCTTGACTTCAGAAAGGCTGCAGATGTGTGCTTACTAAAAACTCATTGGTGTTTAATTGATACGAGCGAAACCGTGGACAGTCCTTAAAGCAAGCTCAGGTAGTAGAAGTTGTGAGGAGCAAAGATGCAGTTTCACCAAGTGTCGTCCATGCTCAGATGCTTAGACGCCACGGGTTTTGGTTACATGACTAAACTGTCCCTGGGAACGATCAGATAAGGAAACTGACTGGCCAACAAGAAAACTACTGGCTCCTTCAAGTGCTTCAAGTGTGGCGAGTAGCCTGGCTCTTGTTACGGTTCCTCCGCTGTCAGAGGTGTGACCCTCACACGGCCTGAGGCAGAGGTCACCTTGGTGTGTACCCGTTGACTTGGCTCCTGCTCCACTGACTGTTAGGTAGTGTCAAACACCTCCTGAAGTGCTCGAGCTGAGCCTGCAGTCGGTCCCGCTCCTCCCTCACCTTTTGCCTCTGACTCACCAGATCCTGGAAAATAAAAGACAGCAGCGAGATGTTACAGGGATGCAACTTCCTGCACACAAGCCTCATCACAGAAAAAAAAAAACAAACACAAACAATGCTGCACAAAAGCAGACATGCAGCATCAGTGTGAGATTCTCACCCCCATAGTGAGAGAAAGCTGCTCTGCAGTTCTGGTCAGATTGTAATTCTGAGCTTCGAGTTTTTTACACTGACTGTGAAGAACCTGTCGCTCTGTGGTCCACTCTGGAAAGAGAGAAATACAATTTTGGTTAGGGAAAAATCACATGATTCCCTCAGTGTTTTATCCATCAGCCCAGTATCTGAGCATGGCATCTCCTCATCCAGATGTGATCAGCTCAGTTTTTGATATTAAAACATTTGTCTCAGAACAATTAGGAAGAAATCTCATGAACACCCTCAGATAAATGAACTTTACTCACCATCCACGTACTCCTGATAGGCCTCAAAAATCGCTTCAATGCCCTGCCACTTCCTTGGAGCTTCTTCCAGTTCCTCCTCTTCGTCCGTCTGGCCTGACTCTTCCTCGTCTTCATCAGACAGGTGTTCCCGTGGAGCTGGAGCGTCCCAGCTCGCTGCAGGCGAATGGAAGTGGTGGCCGTTGATGTGTGCGTGCTGAGGGGCGTGGTTGAGATTTAGAGTTTTCAGCTGAGAGACGTTGTGAGGCAGTGAGCTATCCGACTTCCCACCAACCTCTGGGGTGCAATTTGAGATTTCTTTGAAGAAAAAAGAACAAAAATGAGTTACAATTTGTATCACAAACGGTGGTTCATCAGCTGACCACCAGATGGCACAATGGTGTCATTTAAACATTAAGAGTTGCAGAACCTTTACTCTGGTGTGTGGACTGCAGCACAGCCTGGTGGAAGCGCTGAGCGAAGGCCTCGGGTGTGAACCTCTCCCAGGGCCGACTCCGCCCGTTCTGCACAGAACCAGGCTCCTTTTTCTGAGGAGCTACAACGCCGTTCTGCAGGGTTTGAAGTTTCCTGTTCAACTGAGTCTCTATGAGTTCAGACTTTTCATGATGGGAGGTCAGCGGAGGAGGGATGCGGGCTACCTGTGAGTCCACAGAGGGTTTGTGGGTGTTGTGATGGAGGTGCTTCTGTTTGTGTAAGAAGGGAGGAGAGGGGCTGGGAGAGTCTGGGAACTGATGTCCGTTTGACTGAGACAACAGAGACGTCGTGGAGGAGTCACCTGAAAAAAGAGCGCAGATCATTAAAGGAAAATGTCTTCCAGCATTAAATGTGTTTGTCTTGATGTCTGTTTGAGGCTCACCAGCTGAAGGAGCGGTTGGACTTCTGCACAATGGTAGAGGATTATATCTGACTGTGTCTAATGTCACAGTCTTCCTCTGAATGGCCCTCAACAGCTCCTCTGTCCTCTCCTTATCTACAGAGAAAAAGACAGAATGAGAACACCCGTCATTCATTCATCCAATAAAAAAATGAGGCGCTTAAAGAGCGGACTGGCACAGGCTGATGGGAAAAATGTCACCAAATGGATTATCTGAGTCAGAGCAGCAAACTCGGATTTAAACAAAGCTCATCGTTTCCAGGGATTTTTTAAAAAACAAATCAGTTTTTATACATTTTTTCACAAAGATTTTTCTGCAATTTGATCCAAACTACATATTTTAATAGAATGATTCCATTAGAAATGTCCTCCAGTAACAGAAAATTATAAGTAATTATAAATTTAGCACTAAATGGTTGAGTTTCATATTTAGAAATAAAATAAATTGGTAAATTAATAATAAAAATTACATTTTCACACAACCCTTAGAGAAAACTTTATTATAAAAAGGGGTTTTACTAATCTTGTATTTATTTTTGCAGAAAGTTTCTAGCCAGTAAGAAAAGTTCTTTAGCAAAATCTGCAGCACCTCACAGGACACATAAAATATACCTAAAAGCTTCATCGTTGTGTATAGATACCCTGTGATTTCTGCACAGAACTGGAACTTTTTACGTATTTTAGAGTTAATTTGTCTAGTTTTATGGGACAAGATGTTTTATTTTGACATGGATTGTATTGGTAGAAGAAGAAAGGAAAATACCCTCCAGTTAAAATTTCTCCTAACTTTACCTTCTTCTCACTCATCCTACAATCCTCAGTGCAAACACAAAAGTGAGAAAAAATTGTAAATGCTGTGATTTTCTAAGAGGAAAACCTGCAGTGTAGCATGTAGGATGTGTGTGTCTCCTAAACAGGTCGTTACCTCTCCTCTGCTGAGGGCTGACATGACTGAGGTTGAACATAAGGAGGAAGTCTTTTTTCTCCTCCAGCTCGGGGGCGCTGTCCATCTGCTCGGCAGAGAACGGGGTGGTTAGGGAAGCCGTGGGCGTCGGAGGTGAAGATATCTTTCTTTTGCCCTGCACTGCTGGTGGAGAGACGCTGCGCTCTCTCATGATCCTCCTCCTCTTCCTCCTCTTCTGAGCCAGAACATCATCGCGGCGGGCCAGAGTGGTGAGACCACACAAACGCATGAAATCCACTTTCTTTGAAAAGAAAGAAACATTGGCAGCTGAATATAAGTGAAAACCTTTGGAATGTGATGTGAATCTGTGTGTTTTTGCACCTCGGAGGATGTGTCCAGTTTGAGAGGGGGCTGTTCAGTCACCCTCCTCAGATGAGCTTTTACCTCCTCTTCGTCGCTCTCATCGTATGACTCATCCAGGTCATAGTAATAACCTGATAAAAGCAGAGGAGAGAAATTCATTAGTCATTATTAAAAATAAACTGCAGCATGCGAGTCTTTTTAATGACACGATGATTCCCTGCAGTCATCGTTTTATGAGAGTACCGTCTTCATCCCTCACCTCCCTCTCTGGCTTCCTTCCGTCTCTTCTCCTCCAGGTCCAGTTTACTGAGCAGCCGGCGGTGCTGCTGGAGGACCTCGTCGTAGACCAGCATGCTGTCAGGCGCTTGTCGCTCCCTCGTCAGAGACGGAGAGGCCGCCTGGAACCGGACTCCCGGGTCAGCCGGGGCAGACATAGGCACAAAGGGTCTGTGGTGGAAGTTACCAATGTGATGTCGGGGGTACAGACTCTGGATGGATCGGTCCTGCTCCGTCTTGGTCCACGACTCCTGTAAACCTGTCCCTCTCAGTGCGGGGAACCTGTCTGGGCTCTTAGAAGTCCTCTTGCTTCCATTTTCCATCCCCCAGCTGAGCAGAGGTCTGTCAGCTCGGGTCAGGCCCGGTGGTGGTCGGGTGGGTGCAGTGGGATGGTTGACTCTCCTACGAGAGTCTAAGGAAGGTGTGTCAACAAGGGAGGCCGGGTTCCAAAGTGTAGTGGGAGGTGCGGGGGGATGAGGGGGGACTTTAGGGGAGATGAGGGGAGGTGGTGCGCTGAGACAGGGGTGTGTGTCTTTGCTGCTCGGGTTGTGATAGGCTGAATTGGTTCTGTTTAAGAAAAAAAAAAAAATCAACATTTAGACAATTGGAATTTTTAATCTCCTGAAACTAGTTTATGTGACATTTTCACCTGTGGCTGTCTCTTCTTGGCTCCACACCTTTCCCAGGTGACCTGAGGCCCACTTCCTGTGGACCCTCCCTCTCCTGTCCTTGCAGTCGGTGCCGTGTCAACCACGCCTCGTCGTTGGACCTCTGTGTCATCATGGCAGCTGCCAGCGCGCCGTGGATCCCAGCAGCGCGATGTTTCCCCAGGTGAGAAGGCAGCAGGCTTGGCACCGAGTGCGGGACAGAGGCCCTGGAGGTGTGAAGGCCTGGTGGCAGGGGAACAGGTTTTGGTGCCGGGAAACTCGAGTGGTCCGAGTCCTTGCTTTTATCTGGAAAAAGAGAGAAATATAAATATTGGCTGCATGTTTTGTTGACTTTATGTTGAGAATTTACTTGTTGAATAACTAAATCTAAAGTTTTACACCATCAAGGTCATTAAAGCAGGAATAAATGCAATGTTTAAAATAATTCAATCGTATAAGGTTAAACTCACATGCATGTTGTGACAAGGTTTTAAAGAGTCAGCACAATAAGGATGGCTGAACAATGGAAAATTTTTCCTAGTCATGACTCCACATGCACTGTGGTACAGCAGAATTTCTATTTCCAAACATCAAACCTCCTAAAAATAATGAATAACTTTTCTTGAACATCTGGACTCCCACAGCAGCTCGTCTCTGCTTTTATAGCAGCACTGCTGTCTGTTCAGATTTCATTCACGTGATTGATCAATCAAGTAGAAAATTTAGGTTTAATTAGTTGTTATCTTAACATAAACTAAACCAACATCAATATTTTTGTTGATTCATATCAAATTTTTTATAAATATTTAGATGTGCTTTTTGTTTTTAGAATAAAAAAACACTTTTGGTTTCCGCATTTCTATTTTCATAAGTTTTAATCACCACTAAACAGCTCAACTCTGCCACCTGTTGATGTGAATTAGTGTCTGCAGTCAATAAAGAAAAAAACGTTATTAGAATCTAGTCATTTGACTTTACACTCTTATTTTGGCGGGTCACACTGCAGGATTTTTGGTGTGTTTTTATTTGAAGAGAAGAAATAAAAACAGTGTTTTCCACCTTAAAGCCATACTCAGTAGCCAGGTAAACAATGTAGCTTTTAACGTTTTTTTTTAAAGCCTCTTAACAACGTTCCAACATAGTATAGCCATAAATATATCGTGGAGATTTAAAAAAAACCCGAAAGAAATCAATAAAGTAGTTGTCCCGCAGTTCTCTAAAAACTTCAGCCAATCGGCAATTAGCGCTTCCATTTTAAGATAAAAATACCAGAGTCCCCCCAAAAAACACTTTTTCAGCTAGCAGAAAACTAAAAATGTTTGGAGGTGAAAAGAAGAAAAGCTGGGGAACATTTCTGCGGCTGGAGTTATACTCTGCTTTGTCACCTTGGCAAACCGTGGTCCTATGTCGGCGGGAGGCTGGCGTATGGATTTTACCTGACGGGAGGGGTGAGTTCACCGAGACGTGTTTCTGTAAACTAGCTAGCGAGACCTCGTTTGTTTACCTGGCTACTGAGTATGGCTTTAATGAATAATCACATTAAATAATAGTGATTTTAATATTGACCAAAATACCAGAGACTATGATTTTATCCATAACCAGCTCTCTGTCAGTGTAATCAGAGCTGTCAGGTGTTTAATGTGTCAGTCAGAGACAGATTAGGTGATTTCAGACTGTTGAAACTTTTTTGGTGTTTTTGTGCAAAAAAAAAAAAAGTAAATTACAGTGGGTGGAGCTTGATTTTTTTAAATTGTTTTTGAGACTGGAAAATTGTGCCTGCTTAAAAAAAAACTACATTCAATTAAGCTTCTATAATGATGCTATGAGTTGTGTGTGTGTGTGTGTGTGTGTGTAGGTACCCAGCCTGTTTGGGGTCAGCCTCTCTCCTGGTCTGGTCCTGTCCTCCGGCGCTGCCCTCCGAGCCTGAAGCTCAGCCAGGTAGTGACTCTCCGCCGCTCTGACCATCTGCTGCTGTCTGTCCCTCTGCCTCTCCTTCTGTCTGTCCAGCTCTCTCTCTCTCTCCTCCTCCCGCTCTCGCTCCAGCCCAGCCTCGCGCTCCCTTTCTTTCTCCCGTTCACGCTCCTGCTCTCTTTCACGCTGGCGGAGCTCATTCTCCATCTGTAGCCTGTGAAGGAGGTTGACAAGTACGCACACACACACACACACACACACACACACACAGAAGGAGAAAAAGTGAGAGATGCAACACCCAACATGAGGCAGATATTAACCACACACTGGTGAACCTCACACAAACATTTCTGACACGCTTACAGAAACAAACACTGACGTGCACACACACACACACACACACACTTTTCCATTTACCACAAGGAAAATAATCCATACACAGCATGACTGAGCAAGAGCAGATGAACACTTAATAGGTATCCACGGGAGTATGACAAAAAATAACACACACACACACACACTAGAACACTTTCACCAGCAATCAATAGCACACAAACAAACCTTCAAGATATGCAGGAGCTATTACAGAAGCAGATGATAAATACCATCCATTTCAAACACAAACATTCCCCCTGTGCATCATGCCGCAGGGAAACAATGTGTTTTGTCAAACTGGAAAAGGAGCTCAAAGCACGGAGAGAAAATGGCACAAAGGTGGAGAAAATACTGCTGCATGTGTCAGGGTTTCTATGCATTGCTTGTACGTGCATTTGTTTAGTATACTGTGTGTGTGTGTGTGTGTGTGAAGGGCAGTATGTGTGATGAGTGTATAGAAGGATGGCACTGTGGGGTGTGTGCTAAAAATATCACACACACTCAGCAACCTGTGCTAACCCTGCAGAGAGTGAGAGAGATTACAAAGCCACACAGACAGGGACGAGGGAGGGAAGGAAGCGAGGAAGTAAGGAGTTACCTCTCAGAAAAAGCTGTGTGGTTCATTTCTCCAGGGTAACGGCCTCCAGGGAGGTGCAACTGCAGGGCGGAGGGGTGAAGAGGAGGGAAGGCGCCTCCTGCAGGAAGAGGGTAGAACTGCGACCTCAGCGCCGAAAGACACAAGGACTCATCCATCCTGCTGACAGACAGGAGGCGTTAACAGACAGCAGTTTATACTGAGGCTCTGAAGATCACAGCTGTCCGTGGGGGGTTTATCCTGATTTCTTACCTGCAGAAATGAGCTGCTAATTAAAACAAAAAGGACAGTCCTTCACTGAAAAACTACAATTCCAATTTGTTTATTATTATTATTAGTAGTATTACACCCATTGTCATTATGTTAGTTAATTCTTTTAAAATCCTTTCAGGATATTTGGTCATAATAAGTACATTTTTCTAATTAAAAAACAAACTATTACGGCTGAATATTTTGCCTGTGGTTGTTTGGTTTTACACAGAAGGAGTTGGCCTTTACGTGATTCTTCAGTATTCAAAATTACCAGGAACTGTTGCATAATTGGGTGACACACACACACACACACACACACACACACACACACACACACACACACACACACACACACACACACACACACACACACACACACGCACACACACACCGTGCACTCTATTCTATTGTGTATATTGCGTAAAAAAAGCTTGTTCCTTCTTTTTGCTGCATTTTCACCTGACTACAACAAACTCCTAGTGCTGTAGATGTTCTCTACTCTACCTGGTAATACTTACTACAAAAACTAAACTTTCTGGTTTAACATTTAATGTTGTGTTTTATCATTTGTTGTATAATTTTACATAAACCAGTTGAATACTGAGCTTCAGACAAGTGGCAAACGGATCAATAACTTCTCTTTAAGGCTTACTGCTTTGTGCTTTTTTTTATTTTTTACTCTAATTATCTGTAAAAATGTATCTTCCATCTTTTTTACTTAGCACCTGGAGCACCTCAAGCACCTGGATTGGACACCACGGTATTTGACATTGTATTAATTTGTATTGCTTATATTTACATCCATGAAACCAAATAAAATGAAAGGTTGTTACCTTTGTAAGGACAGAGGGTGGTGCAGGTAGGCAGGATGATAGTACGCAGCAGCAGCAGCAGCATGGGCGGCCACAGCTGGGTCGAGACTCAAGGGCAGAGAGGTGAGCCGGAGATCATCTGAGGTGGCGAAGGGACGGAGGGCTCTCAGGTACTCCTCCGGGATGGCACTCGAGGAAACAACAGAGTGCATCTGTCCAGGCAAACTGCAGAAAAGGCACACAGGGATAGTTATGTTTCAAATAAACACACATCTGTTCAGTCTGGCTGTGTGCACGTGCCATGCTGACCTTATGCTCTGTATGCGGGGGTCTTGCATGATACCGCTGGAAGTGTGTCCAAAGGCCTGAGCCAGAGGGTGAGGTGAGGGGATGGGTGGCGTCCTTCTGTCCTGCTGCAACTGGCTGTTCTCAGCTGCTCCCCGCTCCCTACTTAGTCCCTGAACGCTTGACTCAACCTGACAAGGAGACACACACACACACGGAGAGTGAGAGGTTACTATATGTATTCATGAGGTTTGAGTGTAGAGGTATAAAGTGGGCAGAGGAGAGAGAACTGAAGCAGAGTGATGGAGTAAAAACTTTAAGGATGCACCAAGAGGTTCAGCGGAGCGGAAAAGTGAGTCAGATGTGTCTCAACGGGTCAAGATCAAAGCGGGAGGATGATCGTAGTGTCTGACCAGCAGCTCACTCCTCCATCCATCCATCACCCTCTATGGACACTTAGGGATGTTTTTCTGTTCTTTTATATCTCAGATTCAGTCTTTGTTTTGTTTATACTACAAAAAAAAAAAAAAACAACTTTAATTCACTACCATGACAAAAAAGAGGATTTAAAACTTAAACTTAGTTTCAAAGACGAATATAATTGTGGCCAAAAAAGCTTTTCTAAAACAAAAGTTAAAAAAAAAACAAATATTAACCATTTTGGTGTATAAAGATGAGATATCCTGAAAACTTAAAGTAAGTTCATGACTACAAGACACAAGTTTCCCCTGATGTGTCGATTCTTGTTGCTACAGCAACAGCCAGCGCCACAGGTTGTCCTGTCCACAGTCAAACCACAAGCAAATGACCTCTCTGAACAACACCTGATCTGCTACCTTCGTTGTGTACGACACATGATTTGCAGTGAAATACCGGCGCTTTGAATATGTTTGAATAGTTTTGGATATGTCATTCATGGAAAGCAGATTCAAACCAATTCTACCCAATGTCTTCCTGCAACCTCCGCTGGTTGGAGATAACAGAGGAAGGCAGCACAAGGCGAGTCTGGACAGCAGCCATCGCATTCCTTGACCTTTTGATCGCTCAGGCGGCCAAATGGCCTTCGTAAAGGCGGCAATAAACAAACACAGCCTTTTTCTTCTGCGCGGACTGTTAGCGCAGCACGGCGATAATGAATATAGGCTGAGCTTTAAAGGTCTGTTTCTGGTGCTCTCCTAAGGTTCAGTCCTGTTCTCTGTTTTCCTACCTCCCTCCTCTTCTACTTTTTCTTCCTCTTCTTCTTCCTCTTCTTCTCTCTGAATGTCTGAATGGGAGCCCCAGGCAGGCAGAACCACAGAGTGCTCTTTGTGAAGGGGGAGAAAGGCAGCTCTGATCCAGGGGGAAGTGGCTACTGTGGGGCTAACCTCGGCATTGTGTGAGAGGCCTGGTTCCTCGCCCCAGCTTAAATTCACTCACACACCCATGAGCAAACACACACATACACAGACCCCCTCTTCATATCCTAAGTCTATTGCAGCAAAAGGGTCAAGTACACACACACACACACACAGACACACATTTCAGCGTGCACGCATGCACACAAACGCTGCAGGAAGTGGATCACAATGGATGCCAGCCTCTGCAACCTCCTGTGTTTCTTTACAAACCCCTCATGTGTCGCTGAAAAAGACACGGACTGATTAGAGGGAGGAGGGAGGGAGGGGGAGATGGAAAAGCACGGAAAAAACGAAAGACAAGATGGAGAGAGACAGGAAGGGACAGACGAAGAAGAAAAAATGGTGGGAAGCTGAGCTGGGACTATTTCTTTAATGGAGGGAGCAGCAGATAAAAGATTAGAAGACGGAGAGAGGTAGACCGGTGAACAAAGAGTACAAACACACAGACAGATAACAGCAGATGTCTCATCTCAGACTCGTCTTTTATACCAGCAGGTGTTTGTCAAACACCACTTCTTACCTGTCGGCCTTCGGCCCTCCACAGGCCGTTGCTGGTCTTGGTGGGGGCAATGGTGACTACGGGAGGGGTGCTCGGGACCCCACGGCCCCTGTTCTGACCCAAGAGGGGGCCTAGTGAGCCCCGCTTAGGGGTGGTGACTGGTGAGCTGTGGTTGGCACCTGGGGAGGAGACTGGAGACGATTCACCGTTGATGGCGGTGCCTGATGGGATGACAAACCATATATAATGATTTGGAAATAATACAAAAAGAGCAAAACATGCATATGTAAGGACAAAGACCAGATAGAGAGCAAATGAAGGATGTCGTTGAAGGGAATGTGTTAAAAAAAAGAGAGCGTGTGACACTGTGAAGAGAGGTGTTAAACGTGAAGAAGAGAGCATAACATTCACTGGCATAACTCTGTTCCTGTAACACACACACTCACACACACACGCGTGCACATTCAGAGGAGGAACTACTGAAATGGAGAGAAAGTTCGCTGCAAGAGAAAACACAGAGGGAGAGAGAGAAGACGTGATGGAAAGCTTCTTATAATTGGCTGTAATTAGATTCTCATAATTGGTAGATAAATGGAAATGAATGAAGGAAGAGACGGAGAGGGAGAGGTCAGAGTTGGTCAGCTCTTATCAAACACCTTCATTAAGACGGTGGAGAGCAGAGCGAGCACACACACACGCACACACACACACACACACACACGCAGACACACAACTGAAGAGCTAGCAGGCATTAAAGCACAAAACACAACCTTGTGAGATGATCTATTTTCAGCTTCTTGGTGGGACAGTTTGGGGGAAATATGCTTATTTTCTTTGCAGCAGAGTTACATAAGAGGATTGATACCTTCCTCACGTCTGTGTACTATAAGATGATTAGCTCGGAGCTAAGGCCAGGAAACAAAAGGAGGAAAATCCACCGACCGAGACCTCTAAGCTCACAGATCGTCACCTCTGATTTCAAATTGCTTTTGGGTGGCGGCCTACAAAGTGTGTTTGATGCCGTTTAAGTCAAATAGGTGGTTGGAATGACGCTCACCTCTGGGATCTTCGGCCTGTTTGGCCAGTTTACGCAAAGCAGCAGCGAATCCGGCGTTTCCAGACTGGGTAACTGCGTTCCCATTGGTTAGTGGACTGAGGGGACTGACTGTAGCCGTGGTGCGGGTTGCCGTGGAGATCATTCCTAATGATGGGGATTTATTGGACTCATGGTTCATACCTGAGGAGAAAAGAAGGGGGAGATTTTAACCTAGTTAACTTAGTTGGCAGCTGGTGTCTTATTTAGACTTAAACACTGGAACTGAGCTGACTAGTGTGTGTGTGTGATAGAGAGTGGGTCAGCTCAACCACAGACTGAGTGGAGGGCGTAGAGCTGTGTCAAATAGAGTGCTGACCCTAATAGCAAATCACACACATGAGTGCACACATGTCCGCATCCTCAAGGGAGCCAGCCGACACGTCTTAAGACCCCTAGAGCATCCGCACGCCACTTTTATTAAGTATCGCTGCATTTTTTTTGTTCACCCTTTACAGATGTGAGCATGTACTCGTGACTAACACCCATCAGTGTGCTGGTTGGTGGAGGAAACTCTCAGGATCACCTTTTGTTTTTGCTTCTCCGCCATCACACTGACCCGCTAATGTTAATTACAGCTGGAATTAGCCGTCAGCACCCCCCCTCCTCCTCCTCCTCCTCCCACCCCCCTTTTGCCCCCGCCTGCTACAGCCATGACCTCCTTACCGCCACAGCACGCGGTCACACAAACACCTTTAAAGCACACAAACCGCGAGAAGAACAAACAAAGCGCAAAAGCAGCAAACACACTCATGAAAAATTCATAAACTTGAACACGGTTATTGAGTGGTCCGCTCATCGCACTGACAACGCTGATCAGCATAAAGGACAGTCAGGTGTCAGGGCCTGTAGCTGGAAGGGACCACAGAGCTCATATTTACACACATCTGACCAGATCCCAGCCTCCACCTGACACACGTGTGAAGGAAAACACACCGCGGAGTGATAAAAGAACAGGACAACAGGGGGCCTGATCTTTAACTACAGGAAGTGGAGATGAACAGAAGCTGGTGGAGGAGAGTCTTCCTCTGGATCCTGGAGTATAAGGCTGATCAAAGCAGAGAAGGTTTAAAACAGCTCGTGTCCATGAAGTGTTTCTCTATGATGTCACATGTGTTGTTTATTTCTGTGGGTACACACGTGTTAACATGTTAAAAAGAAAATGGAAACTGAATCAGAAAGAGGAAGAGATGAAGAGAGTAAAAGATCCTGACACGCTCTGTGTGTGTGTGTGTGTGTGTGTGTGTGTGTGTGTGTGTGTGTGTGTGTGTGTGTGTGTGTGTGTGTGTGTGTGTGTGTGTGTGTGTGTGTGTGTGTGTGTGTGTGTGTGTGTGTGTGTGTGTGTGTGTGTGTGAGTCTCTGCTGAGCCCAGCAGTCAAGGGAGAGATGATAAGACAGTTTCTATCGACTCCTTCTCTTCCTCCCTCCTCTCTGTGCTCTCACTCCTCTCCTCCTTTTGTCTCCTCCTCCTCTTCTTCTTCATTTTTATCTCAGCATACTTGAGCTTATTTAACAAAAGCCAGCACACACACACACACACACACACACACACACACACACACACACACACACAAACACTCCTCTCTGTCTCTTGTTGTCCTCCTCCCTTCTTTTTACAGTCCCTTCTCTCAGGTTTCTCCTCTGACATGTCGCCCCGTCGTTTAGGAGCACCGTCAGCTCAGACTAAAGTGTGGATCCGAACGTAATTCAAACATGCAAACACTCACCCTCCCGCTCTCTGATCTCCTCCTGCTCGTCGTCTTTCTGCTCCTGTGTGAGACTCTTTCACTCTCCCCCTCTCAGCCTTGCAGCTGCTACATGGTCACGTGACCTTTTTCTATCCACTCCCCCCCTCCTCTTCCTCCTCCTCCTCCACGCTATCTACCACCCCCCACCTCTCCGCCCTCCCTCTCAAACCTCTCCATCCTCCCTCCTCTCCTCTCTCACTGGTTCTATCTGTCCATTCTTCCTCTCCTCAGCCGTCCCTTCTGTGTCCCTCAAACCGCCGTTTGTCTGACGTTCTATTTCCTTTTTAAAAAAAAAATCTTCCCTTCCTCCTTTTGGCTCACACTCCAGGGAGAGCGGTGGTGGTGCTGGTGGTGGGGGGAGGATGAGTAGAGGGAGGAGGTGGAAGGTGATGACGGAGTGGGAGAGTGTGTGATTTGAGCTGTGTGTGTGTATGTGTGTGTGGTAGCGTCAGCCCTCCATCCATCACTCTGTCTCTCTGTTTCAGTCAGCTCTGTCTGCTTTGGGACTTAGGGGGGTGGGGGTGGTTGAGGTGTGTATATGAGGGGGTTTTTACTATGACCTTTCACCCTTCACCTCTGACCATAGACCCCCACAGCAGGAGGGGGGTGGAGGGTAAAATACTCCACAGTCCTAACTCAAATTAAGATATTTAACTCCCTCTAGGAATCTTCTTTGAGAATCGATGAGGGAACAGGCCTGAACACAGCTGGAGGGACCTGGCTGTCACAGAGAATGATCCCCGTTCAGAAAATAACACAAAATTAATTAGAATATTAAAGATTCTCTTTGTCAAATTAATACAAACCTGCAAATCAGACTGAATAAACAAAGAGATCGTAGCAGTGAGATTATAAAAGTAAAAACAAAAAAAAAGTAATTTGTTTCCTTCCTTTAATGACCAACAGGGGGCGCACCACCTGGGTGCCAAACAAGCTTTTATTACTGGATAATTACTAAAATAATAGATTTTCTTTTATACTCTAAATCATTACTTTCAACATGTTTAATATGATGAGTCATAGTTTAAGGTATGGTCAAATTTAGAGGGTAATAAATAAAAAATACTGATAAAACTGAAAGTATTTTGATGTTTGGTCATTTTTACAACATATTTTTGCATACGTTATTGTATAAATACAAACTAGTTAGATAGATGTTACATTTAGATTGCACTATTTGCAATATTGAATTGAAAACATCCCAAAACGTTGTGAACAACAGATGTCCGTGAACTCGATGTTGTCCCTGAAGACTAAGTGGAGGGACTACAGGTTTTATAATGGTTTAATGTGGTGAGGTTAGGTCAGGGATGTTTTATGAAGTCTGCAAAACTGCTGATAAACCCTCGAGTCTCAATGCTGTTGTCTACAAAGCAGCCAGCGTTGTCCCAGGAGCTACACAAACATTTGACACCCGATCAATAGTTTTGAGTGCAGGAGAAGCATCACTGGGATGACCCTGCATCCTGATACTTGTGTTATTTTGACATTTCCTAATGTTTTAAGCAGATTAATCACCCCGGATCATTTTGAGCTGACAAATAAATATGCATTTTGCTCACGCAATGTCAATCTGGGCTAATAGACTGGGGGGAAACCTGTTGGCTCGTTGCATTCTGGATTAATAAAAACACATTTGTTTACGTGCATCCTAAAGAGACAATCAGATGAGAGAACGAGGCTCGTCGAATCATCTCTGAGAGAAGCCAAACAAGGAAGTGTGTGCAGATTTTGTTTCTGGAACAACATGTGCTGAAAGTCGCAGCTGCACACAATGGTTTTAAGAGCATAAACGTATAGAACACACAGCAGCAAGGTCAACCCCTGGCGTAAATGATCTGAGGTGTATTTTCAGTTTTTTAGTCAAGACATGGTAAAACTCATACGAAACCAGCCACTAGGAGGATGCTCATCTTGTTCAGCCTATTTATATCGATGCTGCATCCTGTAAAGCAACAAGAACCGTTTTCCTGTTTATATTCCAGCTTTTTGATTTAATTCATCTATCTGGCTCTCGCTATCTAAAAGTGACATCTGCTGCAGATTAAAAGAATCCTTTTAATATTTATCTGAGTCATTGAGTTAATTATAAGCTATATCTGTGGAAAAACATAACTGAAACCACGTGCGTTTGGTTGGAGTCACATTTAAAGAAGATTATTGTGGAAATGTCGAGTCCTGGTGATCCTTTTCTCCAGCTCTGGATTCACAGATCCTCCAACCCATCAGCAAAGTGATACTAAAAACCACTGGCATGACTAAAATGACCCCAAACCACAAACTAGCAGAGCCTCCCTCAGCTTCTCCAAAATGAAAACGATATCCGGGTGCGCCATCCGTACACAAACACGCCCACATGCACTATCACATTCTGCTCAGCGTGATGTAAGCGGCGTGTCAGGGCCTGCGTCGTTAGCGCCTCTCTTTGAGCCTCTTTCACTCTCTCCTCTTTTACTTTTGCTCCCTTAAACAAAAACACACTCGACTCTGGGGGACTGTGAGGACAGCAGGGAAGGACCTGCTCTGCTCTGTCAGCTCATTAAAAAAAAAGCAGTGTGTGTGTGTGTGTGTGTGTGAGTAGGGATGGGTCATTAGGGTGGAAGAAGAGGTTGTAACACACTATCTACTCATTAACTCTCATCACACTGGCATGTGTGAGAGAGTTTGTGTGTTTGTGTGTGTGTGGCTACTATGTCAACACTACCACAGTAAATTGATTATGCTCAGTTGTGTTTGCAGACTGATCTTACAGCACACACACACACACACACACACACAACTTTAAAACATTATTATTTGTGTTCTTGGAGTTGATACTAATCTCAACAGCGACTGCTGTGGTTGTTATAGCTGGGAGACTTTTTCCAAATTCCTCGGACATGCACGCACGCACGCACACACACACACACATAGAGAGAGAGAGAGAGAGAGGAGAGGAAAAGTAGCCAAATGTTTTACAGCCTCTTAAACTTGTCTGTAATAGCAGTCAGAGTGGCGTCAACGCAGCAGTCTCTGGGGTTACTCCAGGGGCTGCTAAATGGCTTTAGTAGCTCCAGTCACTCTGCAGCTCGCACAAGAAACACTTAACACATCCTTACAACCCATAAACAACCAACACACACACACGTTCCTGGATCATACACACTCATATGAATAGCGCACAATTAAACAGAGAAAATAAAGTCAGAAAAACAACAAAACAGTGACATCAACCGAGCCCGTCTGCGTGTAAACAATTAGCTGACTCAGGATCCAGGCGTTGTGCGTCACAAAACGTATGCATGTGACCCCCTCGGGGGACCAAACAGCCAGCGTGCATTTATAGTCCAGGGATAAATGGAGCAGAAAAGCCACATACTGTAATAACCAACACATCCAGTTAGAAAAAACGGATAAAAATAAACAGTAAGCACCTTCAGAAACACTCTCCGGTGAGGGAGGATCTTTACAATCATAACAGAGTCAGAATGTTACCGACGCTTCTATAAATTATCCCACCACAGCTTAGAGATGAAATGTGGCTTGTCAGCAAAAAAAGGGCCACATTTGAGAAACTCTTCATCCCTCCTCCTGGCTGCAGGGCACGCTTCCTCTCTCAGTGACCCCCCTCTATGTTTCTCTAATCAGTGTATTTGTCTATGAGCATCTTGTCACTTGCCTTTCAGATGCAGAATGAGGATATAAATAGCAGCGGTTCTGGGACGCCTCACACTTTTTCTTTATCTGTCCGTGTCATCATTTCTTTGCCTCGTCACTTCCTCCTCGCCGTCTCTCTCCTACCAGCTTCTCCTGTCACATCAGCTGCAGGTTTTTTTCTCCTCTTTGTGTCATCGATCTCTGCTGCAACGTGCAGCTCAGGCTCGCCTCTGTGATGGGGCGATGATGCAAAAAGATAAAAATGATCTTAACTCTGCTTCAGTCTGTGTTGTGCTGCCCGCAGGCTTTTATTTGGCACGCGCGTGTGTGTGTGTGTGTGTGCGCACACACAGAGGGTTGTGTCAGACAGTAAACAGCCTCAGCTCGCCAGGTGCCGACACCGCTGTGGCTAGACCTCGACCATCTGAGCAGCAATGAGGTGTGCGCTGACACGCAGGCCAGCAGATGTGCACAAACTTCTGAAGCAGGTGCTGGGTGAGTTTAAAGAGCGGCGTGTAAATGAGGACAGAACTTGTAAAAAAAAAAAAGGGAGAAACACTAAAAGAAAGGCTAAAAAAGTTGTGTGTTTTTGTCATTTAAAAACAGTAAAGTTCAGACAGTAAATAGATTTTATTCAAACTAAATGTTATCCTGACCTAAAAGAGATTAGATTCTTGGATAATCTGTATCAATCTATCACTTGTTCTTTGTGGCTGCCTGAATATCTGCTTTTTGCAGCTGCTATAATCTGCAGAACAATACCAGATGGCCCCTTAAGTCAGATTATCCACTCAAACGCTTTTTTGTGGATTAAGATCCATTTTCTCAATTAAGCAACAGGAAATAATGAAAGACGAGTAAGGAGGTGAGCTGATGATCACATTGTTTTAGGGTCTTTCTCTGCAGAAACTTTTGTAACGTTTCATTAAATGAAGATTGGTCTTTTCTGGTGTTATTCTGCAGACAAACAAAAACTATAAGAACAATAATTGTATCAGGCGAAAAGTTACAAGATGCACTCTCCTCTCTGTCAGCTCAACTGTAACAATCCATCTTTTTTCTGCAACATTACATCATTCATTTTCATTATTTACAGCATAAATGAGTGTAAAGTTTACTTTATCAACATCATCATACAAGAATAACATGTATACAACATGAATAATCATAAACCTGTTGTCATCAATAAAATTCAAAGGGTCAATGATCACATTAGTGGGAGATCTGTAATATTTTGGGTCAGCATTTCATGTTTCTGCCAGAATATCTATGTTATGGTAAACTAGGGCTGGGCGGTATACCGGTTCATACCAGATACCGGTGTTTTTTTATATGAATTTTTCATATACCGCCATACCGGTGAATAGCCCACACAGCATCCCGGACGTTGGCAGTGGGGAACTATTTCAGTGGGGACACGTTTCACCGCGACACACAACACCCGAGCATGAGTGAAACATAACTTTTGAACCAAGAATGGTGACTAGCGAACTCAGAGGAACTTATTCTAAAAAGAGGAGGCACGCGCACGTCTGTTGTTTCGGGGTTTTTCAGGTTTAAAAAGTCGAACGTGACTGAGCAACGGTGTTAGCCGCTAGCTGGCAGAGCTAGCCGGCAGGGCTAACGGGGCTAACCAGCACCTTGCTTCACCACCTTAGCCGAAAACATGTCTTGGAATAATAATTATCAGGAATGTCTCAAACTTAGATCTGTACACTTCACCTCTGTAGCTAAAACGGCTAGTAGCAGTCAGTTAGACGTCCATTAAAGACGTGTTCGCTAAAGAGAACGCTTAAGAAAAAAAGCCAGCGGTGGGTCGAGATAACAACACAAAAACGTTCCATGGTAGGTTATTTATACTTCTCTCTTTTGACAAACATACTTTGAAGGGGTTATGCCTTTACCTGCCTGTGACTGGACGTGAAAAAACTATGATATTCTGCATATGAAAGTAAAATGGAGTATTAAAAGCAGATCTAGCGCAGTAATTATTTTATAATTAAAACATATTGTGGGTAGTAACGGCCGTGTAAAAAAAATACCATCAAATACTGTAAAACCGATGTAATTTTAAGAAAAACCGTGATAAATCTTTTTTGCCATACCGCCCAGCCCTATGGTAAACTGAAGGCAGCGTTGAGGTTTAAAATCGAGCCTGCATGAACTGCAAAAACAGCACTTTGTAATTGGCCTCACTGCGATTAGCTCATCTGTCAGGTCAGAATTCATCTCTATTTCTCCAAACTGAGGTCGTTCAAGCAGCTATTGACAACAGGTAACATATAAATCATTCATACACTTTCTACAGACAGATGTGACCTATCCCTTTAAGCTATTCAATCAGAATCTGAATTGTGAATATGACAACAAATCATATAAAAATAAAAATCTAGAATCATCTCAAATTTAAAGTGAACATTTGCTTATCGGGTCTATAATTAACATTTTTCTAAAGGATTACTTTTAGTATTTTGTTTGAAGTTTTTGTAAGGAGAGGAGATAAAAAGTCTGGAGGTGAATCTGAAGCCTTGATGAAGCGGCTGCAGCTTCTATATGAGAAGGAGGTAATTAAAGAGATTGGAGGTTTACTCAGTAACCCCTGCTGAGCAGCTGGTCTATGGCAGGTCAGGAGCGGCACATGGTGCACGTCGAGTGTGTGTGCGTGCGCGCGCGCGCTGAACTCCACCTGCGGGCTGTGTACACACACAAAAGCGACGGGATCCGCTTGACTGCTGCTAATGCGGCCGGCGGCATCTATCTCAGCCAAACAATACAGTCGCTGTTAAAGGTCCCGGATTAAAGAGCGACTCCCCTGTCTCCTGTAGGAGACGAACCAGCATCATCTTCATCATGAGGAAGCAGCAGGCCTGGCCGGCACACACACACACACACACACACACACTGGTGTGTTTCAGGCCTGTCCTGAACCATTAAGTTTACCCAGCGCAAACAGGAGCGGCGTGTTTGATCACTGACAAGTTTAACAAGAACAGAACACACAACTTGGAACCGCAAACACCTTAACGAGCCTCACACTCCTCCGCTGCGTCAAGACGCACGCTGTTACTTCAGCCCAACCGGAAGTGGGTGGCTCTGACTTCAAAGTAAAAGCACACAATTGATCCCTTCAAAACATTTAATATAAATATCAAAGCAGGTATGTTTTTTTTATCAAATCAGCGCACAAATACTTTAATTTCTTAAAAAAGAAAACATTTAGTCTCAGTAAATCTCTCTGATTCACCATTTTATTTTTAAGCCTGGAAGCAGAAACTGTTCAGAGGTTTTGTTTTGACTCTGTCCGTCAAGTTGAACCAGTTTGATTACATATTGCTGCTGGATTCAATCACACACCTTCAACAATATGGTAAAGCCTTCTGCGTTCAGACCAAAATAACTCAGGCTTCACTTCAAACAGGCCGTCTGGGGCCGGGACAGGACATTAAAAGAGGAGAATAAACTACAAAACTACACAAAGCACACAGTCAGGTCAAATGGAGTCAGTTCTGATCGGAATCAATAAACAATATCACCACTTCAACGTTCTGGATGAAAGACCTGACCAGGTTTCACTGACAAAACAACCACACTAGTAAAAGAACACTGATAATAAAATACACACAACTTACCGCCTCACCGGGAAGAAAAGAAAACACAGTTTTTGCGCATCCTCGCGCAAAAACAACGCGCAGTGTTTGATTTCTGAGATGGCAGCGCAGCGCGCACGGTGTGGAGATGCGGGAAGGAGAAGGGCAACTCATTAACTCCTCCGAGAGACAGAGAGGGGGAGGCGGGGTATGAAAGGGGAGGGGAATGAGGGAGGAGGAGGAGGAGGGTGAGCACCTGCTCCACTGATGCTCCCTGGAGAGATGGAGGGATGCAGGGAAGGAAGATGTGAGCCCAGACTGCAGATCCCTCACAGCCTGGACATGTTTACTGTCCGCTGGAGACAATCAGCTCCTCCTGCTGCCTCTCAGAGAACCAGCAGGACTGTTTAACTGGTTAACCAGCAGTAATAGGCGGCTGCTGCTAGTAATAATAATCATAATAATATCTCATCAACAGTAATATATTATTTAGTTACTCTAAAATAATTTTAAAAAAACCTACATCAGTGAAGCAACAGGTCTGCGCTTTACATTATGTTCAAGTTTAAAATGTGTGTAAACTATATTTTAATATTCTGAATATTTTTTAAATGTTTAGAGCGACGGGTTTAATTTATAGTGAAATTAGTAGAGCAGCTCTGACCTGCCGACACCAATCAAATAACTAATAAACAGACGTTTAATAAATCTGATTAACCTGATCCATTTGTTATTGCCAGTGAAGATAAATATGATCTTTTTTGAGGACATTGTCCCATTGGTTTACATGAAGGGGCGTGGCTTAACGCTTGTTCTGCAGCCAGCCACTAGAGGGCGTTTGTTTTGTTTCAGATTTAACTTCTATCTCACAGTTATTTAATATATATGGTCTTTACAGTCTAGAAAAGGTTGAGGCCACAGCTTATTATTATTATTATCCAATAAAACATTGAACCAAAGCTGAGTTTTGACCCCATTGAAGGCTCATAATTCTGAGGTAACATTTATTAAAAGCATGTTTAAACTTAGAAAAAGTTAAAAGGAGCTTCATAAAAACAGTATTAATCATAACAGACTGAGCTACATGATGACTTTAATTTAAATTACACACTTTGGAGGCTCCATCAGGCTTTACTGCTTCTGGGATCAGGAGTAACAAATAAACAAAAGCCTTTAATGCACATTGTATCTTTGCATGTTAAAAAATGTTGTTGACTTTATAGACTAAATGTGTTCAACAGGTTTAGAAAGTTAGGTATCTCAACAAGACAACAATATTAAAACACAAATTCAACAAAAGAGTTGATAGGGATCTATTTTTTCTAAAAACAATTAAAAAGTCGTCTACAAACTTTAAAAAGTTAAAGAACTAAAGGGGAGCCAGAAGGTTCTGGCCAAAAGTTTTAAACCTGGAGTAAGGATTTTAAAATTAGGTTAATGTGTGTTTTTATTTTGACTGTAATTGTATGTCTGGACAGCTGAGAGTATATTTAGACATATGAATCACAATTTTTCTGTAAACTTTGAGTTAATACGGCTGTAAACATACTGTCATTTCCTTAGTTCTGATCTCCCAAATGAGCTAAATTCACATTATTCAAGTTATTTTCCTTCTGTTTTTTAATGTGCATCAATACAGTTTCTTTAGTGTTTTAATCTTTTTATTGTTTTAAGTAAATCCTAATTTAAATGCTGCAAAACATTCCTGTCCTCTCAGTTTTCAGAGCTGTTGCATAACAAACAGCAGTCATATCAGAACTCCTCGACTCTAACCAGCAGCTTGCTGGGTTTCCTGGCTTAGCCTGTTGGTTAAACGCTGCCTAACTGCAACACGCGTGGCCTTTCATGTGCTCCTTATCTGTTTCTCAACACTAACTGTCAAATTAAGAACAAGAAAAAGAAAACAAAGGCTGGTTTCCTCAGCTGGAGACGAGCTTGATAAGAGCAGCGCTGTGAGCTGTAAAAACCAAAACAATAACCTGAGAGACGACTCTGCAGATCTGAGAGCAGCTGTGATCTGCCTCTGTGGGGTTGTGTGTGAAGCACCTCCTTTAGAGGATGCCAGAGAAATAAAAATGTCTAAGGGGCATTAATCAGCCATGGTTTGATTCATTGTTAATATAAAATGTCATTTAAAGAGATTTTGAAAGCAACATCTTTAACAAGAGCTGCAGCTCGGCCATGAATCTTAATGATTTGATAAGTTGTCGTTTTTTTCTAAAGCAAAACATACTCGTGTCAGACTGAGCTAACTGAGTTTTATTACATTAGATTCCCCTGATATTTGCTAAATTTAGAAACATGCTATAAGCAGGACGAAGCCACGAACATGTTCAGTACCTTCATCTGTCATCGTGTGCTCTAAGTTCTCTCAGCCTGCTTCATTTACTCTAATATTTCAACATCTCCCCCGAGCCTCCCTGTCTGTGTCTTTCTTGATTGTTCATCCCTTCATCTCCCCATCCCTCCTTCCTCGTCTCCCAAGCAGCTGCTGCTTCACTTTGCAGCTATTTAACAGCTGTTTTGCATCAATTTGCGCTTCCGAGTGTGGATTTCTATCTTGTCCATCCTCCCTCGTTTTTCTCCTCTCTCTCCCTCCTTCTTGTCTTATGCTCGCTTTTACGAGATGACAGATACACGGTAGCATCAGACAGCCTTGAAGTTTTTTCTCAATGAATAGAACGCCTCCTTCCAGTCTCTTCTTCAGATCTACTCAGCGATGAAAGCAGGAAGCACAAGCCTGCATGATAGTCACATTTCTGCACATCAACACACAGATTAGCAGCCTGCTACTTTCCTGCTTTCCTCTCTGTGGAAACAACAAGTTCTGATGGAAGCAATTGCAAAGAACAGAAAGAAACGAGGCTCCCCTATAATCCCCAAATCCCTCTTTCTTGTACTCAGACCCACACAAGAGAGAGAGAGAGAGAGAGAGAAAAAAAAGGCAGAGTGAGCATGTGTGTTTGTGTCTGCAGAGACTCGTGTAGCCTGACATGATTTATGGTTTGGCTGTGCACTGCAGGCAGACACTCTCGTTTTTCTCCAAGGTGGGTGTCTCACCTCCATCCTTTGTGACCTATACAGGTTGTATAGCTGTGTGTGTGTGTGTGTGTGTGCCAGAGGGGAAAAAGAGGAAGATAAAGTGTAATACGTGCACACGCAGGTGCATAAAAGAGAAACCGAACCTCCTGATCGATAATGTGCTGCCTGCTTGTTTTTGTGTGTGTTTGCGTGCAGAGATGGAAGGGGGGGTGGGGGGGGGCAAAGCTCACAGTGGTGTGTATTCTCCAGGAGGGTTACACTTGGTGTGGAGGCTGTTGGATCCCCCATTAAGCAGCGTGTAAAAGAGGCCAAGCACAGAGGCCATTATGAACTCCAGCCGTAATAGCTTCAGGAATCTTCCTGCCTCCGGAGACCCGGTCATTAGCCTATTCCTCTCTCATAAAGCCCTCTATCCATCACACATGCAAGCATGCACACATTTGTATGCAGACACTGGCACACAAATACGCACGCACGCACGCACACACACTTTCATTCATCTCTGCTGAAGGAGGGAATGGTGCTGCGGATGCTGCAAGAAGAACAATCCACCAGGACATCCACAGATGTCTTTGAAAGGGGATCCACAAATTTAAGCATAAACACACACACACACACACACACACACACACACACACACACACACACACACACACACACACACACACACACACACACACACACACACACACACACACACACACACACACACACACACAGATGCTCATTTACAAAAGCAGTGAAGCATAATATTAGCCATGAACCCAAACCTCTGATTATTTAAATGTATTCCTCCTTCCCCATCCTGCACGCTGTAGCCGCCTGTTAGCTGTGGTCAGGTAGGAGATTACAAACAGAAACACTGTCACATACAATGATGCTACGTGGCTGGACGAGCAATAAAACAGAAACTAAATCCACCCGCTCTCTCTCTCTTTCTCTCTCACACACACACACACGCACACACACACTTAAACACAGAAGAACACACTCTGTGGTGTGTTTTAATTCAGGAGGTGAGGAGAAACTGTAAAGGCAACAAGGAGATGAATACAATTCTTATCCTCAGGCAGCTGCACAAACACAAACACACACACACACAAAGTGCACAAAGGCATGTTCACCATCACGCACTCACACACACACAGATAAAGTCACATCCTCAAAATGTGCAGCCTAAAACAGAGAAACTGTGGCTGTAATTTAAGTCCCCACACCCAAACCTACACAAACACAGTGTGTAAACACACACACACACACACGTGCGCGCACACAAACACTCACACACAAAGCAGAGGAAGTCCTGAGAGGAGAGATAGCTGGGGATGGAGAGACTCCTCCAAAAGGTAATACTGGAGTCAGTCACTCTGTCCTCAAGCTACACACACACACACACACACACACACACACACACACACACACACACACACACACACACACACACACACACACACACACACACACACACACAGCACTGTAAAGATAAGCACTAATCCTGTTTATTACCTCCTCCCTCTCTGCACTCTCCCTCTCTTTTTCATTTCATCCCTCCCTCCTTTTGTCCCTCTTTTCTCTCATTTTCTCTCCTCTTCAAGCTTGTTTCAGCTGCACACAACATTAGTGCGCACACACACTTACACACACACACTGTCAGTTTGCCCCTGTGTGATGTTTGCTGGCCTGAGGCTGAGACGAGGAAACAGGGAGGGGAGTGTTGATGTGTGCTGCTCTTTTCCAGCTCCGGCTCTGTTCGCGTCCTGCAGAGAGAATTACCTTCCCTTTGTTTGTGTGAAGGGGCTGCTGCCTTCACCATCTGTGCAGCGGATACAGTGGCAGGCGTGTGTGTGTGTGTGCGTATGTGTGTGTGTGTGTGCAGCTACATTTCTGTAATCTTTGAAAATAAAGACATCTCCCAAGATCTGATGCTTTCAGAGGAGGCTGGAGGATTAATGTCCTCACAGTTGAAGTAATGGAGATGTTAAAGCTGACTAAACACTTTAACTCCAGGTTTATTTAGTGCTCTGGAGCTACAGTCAGACATCATATCATCGTCTTTCCAACTACTCCTTCCTCTCTCCCTCGCTGCCTTGTTGATCTCTCCCCCCTTGATCTCTCCCCCCTTTTTCTCACCGCTCTCCCCTCCTGCCTCCCTCCAGATGGGTGGCAGAGAGCAGCAGCTTGCTGTGGTCAGGCCAATTATTTACATAATTATGATCTCCCACTTAACCACATGATCCCTTACCTGGGTGTGGGCAATTAAAGCTGCCATCATTATGCAGATTATGCAAATGCAGTCAGAGGCGGAACAAGACTGCATATGGGCAAACACGTGCCCTGTAAACGTGTTTGTGTTATGCGCATGTGTGTGTGTGTTTGTGTGGCCGAGGTTACTTTATTTGTGCAACAGCATGCAAGGAGAGAATAGACAACTCATGATTTGTTGATTGGTCTTTTTGTCTTTGTTGTGTTTCAGTGATGTTTTGCTTGTGTGTGTGTGTGTGTGTGTGTGTGTGTGTGTGTGTGTGTGTGTGTGTGTGTGTGTGTCTTTTAGCAAAACATCTCATTAAATACTGAACAGATTTAGATGAAACTTTCAGGAAGTAATCGCTGGATGAGCGTCTATTCCATTCAAGATGGCTTCTGTAGGTAACAAACAAAAATGTCTGTCAATTCAGTCAATTTTGCGGAAATGGGCTAAAGCATCAGATCATGCAAGGTCTTGTGATATTGACTGAACTTACACATAATGTTATATTTAGGCATAGATCAAAACTGCTAAATTTATTTCTTCAGATTTTTAAATATGAGATTTATACTTTATGATTATTTGATACATGATGAAGGTTTTCAAGCTTTCATTCTTCTGCTTAGTGAGTACCGTGACCTGGTTTTAGAGGATTTATGTTCATTTTTCTTAAATCTTTAGTCTAATGCATAATAAAAACTTTAATAATAGTGAAAAAAGATCAATTGGATAAAAACAGCTTAACTCTATTATTCCTTAACACATTTAATGAACCAGGTAACAGAACTGACTTATGTGTCAGGAACAAGAGGAGTCGCCCTACGTGTGTGTGTGTGTGTGTGTGTGTGTGTGTGTGTGTGTGTGTGTGTGTGTGTGTGTGTGTGTGTGTGTGTGTGTGTGTGTGTGAGCAGTCAGACGTGCAGGTTAGCTGGAACCTGCTAACATGCTGCAGCCAGGTGGCAGACAGAGCCGTGCCCGTGGGTAATCAACAGGCTCTTCAGTGAAGCGGCATCATTGATCGTGTGTGTGTGTGTGTGTGTGTGTGTGTGTGTGTGTGTGTGTGTGTGTGTGTGTGTGTGTGTGTGTGTGTGTGGACTAGGACACACTTTCATTCTGGCTGCTTGGAGCTCTGTGAACATCACAAAAAGAGGCATGCATCAATAGACAACTGCATCATGAAGCGTGTTTTCTGAAGGTATAGCTGCTGTTAAGGCTCCTCTCACACACACACACACACACACACAAATCCGTTTTGACAAGATCCTGAGGATCGCTGCAGGTCCGGCAGAAAGTCTCTGCATTTCACTTGGAACTTTAAATGTTTTATGTTTGTCTGCACGTTAATGCAGCAAATTTTAGCTGCTGTATTTTTGTTTGACTAATCCTGCCACCATCTGCTCATTACTACACACACCGCTTATCACAGTTTTACTCTTTGTGTGTGCTGTGATGTCTGTAAGCATGTGTGTGTGTGTGTGTGCGTGTTTGCAGTAGAAGGAGAGCACTAGCAGGAGTTGTTATCACCTCAGGTCAAAATCTGCTGGCATTTATCCATATCTCCCCAGCTCAGTGTGTGTGTTTGTATAAATGCTTATGCGTGTGTGAGATCTAAAGCTTTTCTGCATGTTCTAAATGAATGTAAACATCACAGAGCATGCATGATTGCTTGTGTGAGTGTGTATGTGTGAGTTTCTAGGCCCACACACACTCTCTCTAACTGAATCCTCTGTTAATTAAGAGCTCATTAGTGACACCAGCTCTTTTACCAATTAGGGTGGCTCGCTTTCTTGCTCACTTGCTTGTTTTCTGGTTGAGAAATCACCCAAACATTCTGCTTTATTCTTTTTCTTTTGCTGGGTTGCATCTCTGGAGGTTAGAAAACATAAAAAAATAGAATGAATATGAATCCTTTACATTTTTTAATACTTTTGTCTTAGCTGAAAGACACCCAGCCAGCTCTCACGTGATCTGTGTGTGTGTGTGTGTGTGTGTGTGTGTGTGTGTGTGTGTGTGTGTGTGTGTGTGTGTGTGTGTGTGTGTGTGTGTGTGTGTGTGTGTGTGTGTGTGTGTGTGTTTTAAACTCTCCGTGTTATCAAGCTATTGTCATGGTCTTTTATTCATCTCATTAATAACAGTACCCTTGAGGTGGAGCACCGTGACCCTGTTTTCATCTGAGCACAAACATGTTCACACTTCAACACAAACACACACACACACAGACACACACACACAGACACACACACACACACACACACACACACACACACAATTAACAACACGAGAGATCCTGACAGCAGCTTCCTTTGAGGCATCTCAGCCTCAAGCCTGCACAAAAACGCCCCACATACATGCACGGAGGAATTATGGCCAAAATATCCAGATGCGAGTGTGTGCCAGCAGCCAACAAACACACAACAAATCCTGTTAGATTTAAATCAGAAAAGATCAGCAGTGCAGCTCACGTGAAGCTTCCTGCCACAACAGTAAAAATAATAATAAAGTTGTTTTTAAAGGATAAAAATGACCCAGAAAGATTGTAGCATACATTGAAAGTATCACAATAAAAGATTTTTTGGGAACAAATTAGTAGTTTTTTTCTATAAAAATTATAAATAAGTATTACCTGTACTTGTTGTGTTCTGTGCAAACTGAGAAACGCGTCTTCAACAAACACGTCTCTGATTGCTGAATAAAAAAACCTCTGATACTATGCAGTTTTGGCTCCCCCTGGTGTCCGTTTTAAATCACTGCCATAAAAATGCTAGCATTGTCTTTGCTCAGATCAGACCACGCCCCTCAGCTACATGCTACATTTATCAGACCACGCCCCTCAGCTACATGCTACATTTATCAGACCACGCCCCTCAGCTACATGCTACATTTATCAGACCACGCCCCTCAGCTACATGCTACATTTCTAAGACCACACCCCTCAGCTACATGCTACATTTATCAGACCACGCCCCTCAGCTAGATGCTACATTTATCAGACCACGCCCCTCAGCTACAATTATCAGACCACGCCCCTCAGCTAAAAAAATATTATGTCATCACCAGCAACCTTTCATTTTTGGTAAAATTTGAGTGTCCTAGTTTTTAGTTTTGAAATTCTGGTCACCCTAACCTAAATCTAACAGTTGAAATGTCTCCTCAGCCTTCATAGCTTTCTACATGAGCGGTTATTTACTCCTTCAAAGAAATCAGCTGTGTTCAAGCAGGGAGAGATTGAAAAAAAGCAGGAACCATGAGCTAAAAACACTCCGGCGCTAGCATAACAGCTAGCCACTTTGGGTTAGCCTAACCCTCGCGAGATATGTGGCTTTGTGAGACTTCAGGGCACTGGACTGGAGAATGAGATCTTGCAATCAAGATATCCGGGTCTAAGCACCAGATGGGGCTAAGTGACTTTTCATTAACCCTGCAAAGGGTCATATTAGCACATACTGGCTCAAGGAAAAAATTTTAAAATATAAAAAAGTTGTAAAGTATACCTTTAACTCTAACTGAGTGAGGCCTGCTGTGCTTCAGATGGTTTGGGTTTGTTTGTTCCTGAATTTCTGTAGAAGAGAGCATGATGTGTTGCTTTTTGAGATCTTTTAGCCTACTTAATGTTACCAGACAGGTTCTATTGAAATGACTTCTTAATTCAACAGGTCTGGCAGTAATCAGACCTGTGTGGTGGAACTGAACTCAGCTTTCCTAATAATGTGATTAATTACAATTAGTTCATGATTTAACAAAGGAGGCTATTTGTTTTTCACATAAGCCAGGTTGGTTTGGATAATATTTTTCCTTTGATAAATTAGATAATCTTTTGAAAACTGATTTGTATATCAGGTTATTTTTGTTTGATACTGAAATTTGCTCATCTGAAACATTTAAGTGTGATGACTAACGAGTCAGCAAAAACAGAAGAAATCTGGAAGGGGTAAATATTTTTCACATAATATTTTTTTACCAGTTTTGTAGTTTGTTTCTTTATGAAAATGATAAATAATTATCTCCTCTGTTGTAAATAGCTTTCTGAGTGACTTCAGTTTGAAGAATTAACATTTATATCCAATATGATGAGTTAATGGCCTATTTGAGCACAGCTAAAAATAAATGGCTGTTCATGAAAACAGGTTTTTCATAAACTTTTATATCAATTTTGCAGAACACCTTATTTCCATTGAATTCCATGGTTGTTTACAAGCATGAATATCACCATTTTTAAGACTGAAGCTGAAGCTTTAAATGGCAACACTACACTTTAGCTTTAACTTCATCATCTTAACTCTATTTCTCCAAACAGAGACTGTTCAGGAAGCTGTCTACAACAGATGAGATAGTATTTATTTATAACTTTTACACAGAAACTTCAAAATGGCCCCAAAAAAATCCGTTAAGGGATTCTGATTCTCAGCTTCTCATTACAAACTTGTTTTAATCTGCTTCAAACATCAAAGCCCTGATAATATCAGTCTCATATATGCAGCTTAAAGTAAGCCTATCCTAAACTTGATTATTTTCAAGCTGCTTATGGTTAAACCTTTTTTTTTCTTCTCTTCTCTGAAAGTTGGTCACATTGTTCACAGTGAGTCCAAACCTCAGCTTCCTGAATGAGGGTCAGTCTTTGGCGTTCATAATGTTCACCCACATTTTGTGAGTCTGTTGAAGTCATTTTCTGCTGCAGCATGAGAAATTAGTGTTTGCTGCTGCATGCTGCAGAAAAACGACTGTTTAGAGAGAAATGGTCAAAAGTGGCGCTCACAGAATGTAGCCTGAGGCCACATCGCGGGTATGTGCGCTTCACTTTGTGTGTGTGTGTCTGTGTGACATCTGCCATAAATCACACGCCACTGTGTCCTTGTAGTTCTAACACATATCATGAAAATCAATGCTGAGGTCAAGCCCGACAGAGCTGCTCTGCCCCCGAAAATACCACAGCCAATATATATGGCAGGCTAATACACGCGTCAACTATTTGAATTTCTCACCCTATTGACTCACAACAATAATGTGTGTTTTTGTGCATGAGCAAATGGCCGGCGCTGGTCGAAACACTTACAGTTAGGAGTGTGAGGCCATGTGAGAGCCAGAATCACCTGATGAAGATGTGATGAAGCTTAAAGGTACTCAGAATTTGTTTCTCTCTCATGATTTTGTGTCCAGAAATATTAAAAATATCCTCAGAAGTTCAATGACTGTTTCACTCTGTCACCTTGGAGTTCAAAGATTGTATTTGTCAATCTACTTTTATAGTGAAGAAGAGTAGGAAGGTGTTTTTCTGTTGATATTTCAAGCATCACTTATTATTTTGCTGATCATTTGTGGCAAAAGGAGGATCAGAGAAGGAACGTTGTAAAAAACATAATATTGAATGTTGAAAAAAGTTATATTATGAAAAATGTAATTGACTTTTATTTGTTTTTATTAGGATATCTTCTGCTAAGGACCATTTTTCAATCACGTGTGACAAAGAAAGCAAGAAGCTACATAAAAACTTAAATTGTAAGATTTAAATCCAGATTCAGATGTGAATCAAAAAATGAAATATTTTATATTTTATTACACAGGAGGAGCATGAATGTCTGATGCATTGTGGATCAGGTAGCAGACTGAGGCAGGAGCTTTGGTGGTCCAATCCCCAGGCAGGATTTGGAACATGGAGCTGGAGCTTGTGGACGAGGTTGAGCGGTACCAGCTAGATTTAGTCAGACTCATCTGGACACATAGCGTTGGCTCTGGAACCAAAGTCCTTAAAACAGGTTGGAATCTCTTCTATGCTGGAGTTGCTTTGGGTGAGAGGTGGAAGGATTAGATGGGCTTTTTGTCTGTATGTTGGGGTTTACCCCAGGAGACAAAAGGGTAGCTTATCTTCTGGCTGGTAAACGGGTCCTGACCATTCTTGGAGGCCCTGATAATGAGTGCTAGATGTTGCTTCAACTGAGGACTCCACAGTCCTGCTGGGGGACTTCAACGCTCATGTGAACTGGAGGGGTGTGATTGAGAGGAACAGCCCACCCAGTCTGAAGTGGTGTTTTGTTATTGGACTTCTGTGCAAATCACAGTTTGGCCATAATAAACATCAAGTTCAAACATAAGGATGCACACTTATTACCAGGGCAGCCTAGGTCACAGGTTGATGGTGGACTTTGTATTTGTATCATCTGACCTGCGCCCATATGTTTTGGACACTTTATTGAAGAGAGGAGCAGAGCTGTCAGCTGATCACCATCTGGTGGTGAGTTGGATCAGATGGCAGGGAAAGATGCTATAGACCTGGTAGGCTGAAACATATAGTGAGGGTCTGCCTGGCAGAACAATCTGTCGAGATGATCTCCTACCCCTGACACAGCTTTGACAGGGTCCTGAAGGCAGTGGATGACAATGGGACTGAATGGACCTCGTTCCTCTCTGCTAATGTTGAGGCAGCTGAGGCACCCTGTGGGGGGTGCACAGGGAGTATGAGGTGGATTGATGGTGAAGATTTGCTCTTGACATTGGTGAGGAGGAAGTGCAGCTTAAAGTGATCCGTCCTGGTCTGGACTGGCCCAAAGTTACCATCACCTCATCCACCTGCCCAGAGGACTGCAGCCAGTCAATCCAGACACATACTGTATGCCTCCTTACCCTGGACACAGGTCCATCCACAAACTCCGCGCGCAGCAGCACAGCACATGGTCTGCTGGGCTGCACGGATTATTGGCAGGGATGCAGCGCTATTTCTGCACCCTTGAATCGAATTACTGGTGGGGACACTTCCATCCATGCCAAATCTACGCGTTCCTTTGTCACCTTAACCTTTAAGAACCAGTTTAGCTGCAGCCATGATGCTGAGTTTACTGGCAGGAAGATCTCATCTCTCCTTTTTGCAGATGATGTGGTCCTCCTATAGTTTCAAAGCTATGACTTTCAGTTCTTGCTGGGGAGGTTCGCAACCAAGTGTGAAGCAGCTTAGCACCTTCAAATCCGAAGCCATTGTTCTTATCTGGAAAAGGGTGGATCGACAACTCCAGGTTGGGGAGAGGTTCTACCTCAGTGGAGGAGTTTAAATATCTGGGGTTTTGTTCAGTAAAGGAAGGAGGGAGCGGGAGATCGAAAGGCAGATTGAAAAGCCATCTGCAGTGATACAGTGCTGGTCTGTTGTAGTGATGAGCCATAAAGCGAGGCTCTTGATTTACTGGTGGATTCACGTTCCAGTCCTCACCTGTGGTCAGCTTTGGTGAGCTTTGGGTAATGAGCAAAAGAACAAGATTGCAAATACAAGCAGCCAAAATGAGTTTCCTCATACCGGCAGGAGGCTCCCAGGCCAACCCAGGACACGCAGGAGGAATTATCTCTCTAGGACCATCTTGGGTTCTCACTGGACGAGATGGTGAAAATGGCCGTGGAGAGGATAGTCTGGTCTTCCCTTCTATGCACAAATGTCTCCAGTTTAATATGTGAAAACTTTTTTCCAAGCAAATCGGACATACTAATGAAGCTTTATAGGAGACGCCAGTCATCATCACATTGAACATCAGTACCTAAACCCTCACACACTTACATATTTACTTTAATCTACAGGTAACAGACCAACATGTCAAGTTGCCACATTAAAAGGAAAAATTAAGATTAAAACACATGATCATTTTCTAAAATGATCCATACACCAAAACATTGACTAGAAACCAAAAAGCTGTCGGTCCGTTTTTAGACTTTAAAAGTGATTCGTTGATGCTAAAAAAAAAACATTTCTGACTTTTTGAGCACGGAAGTTGAAGTTATGACTTTTTTTTATTTAAAAAGTAATTTTTTTTAAACATTGTGGCGATCCTGATCCGTCACTGACATAAAGAAAAGCAAAGAGTTTCATTTCAGCAGGCGGTCCTGAGAGTGGAGGAGAGCAAAATGCCCCTCTATCTCTTTTTCTTGTGATACCATCATGTTAAGGTCATAGTGTGCTCTGGGTAACAATGGTTAAATATAACACACACACACACACACACACCTTCACACAAACACACATTCCCACTCATCGTTATGATGATCATGCAGATTATATGAACCATTTTCTTGATTTTTTATTGTTCGCTCCAATCTCTTTCCCTTATTCACCCTCACTCTGCTGCACTTCTGCCACCTTGACTAATCACACAGTAATCGCTACACACACACACGCAGACACACACACACACCCCTCACCCTCTAGATTGTCAGATGATCATTGAGGAACGAGTGTGTGTCTGACACAGTCTCCACAGCAACGGCAGTTAGGACCAGGAGGGGGCTGGGGCATCTTCAAATGTGCCAGTGATGAGAGCACACACACACACACACACCTACAGGTGCACACAGCCACACACAAAGGTGCCAGCTTTGACAAAAACCCATTTACACACATGCACAACTTCTCACACACACACACACACACACAGCGAGTGAGACCCGGGAAGCTGAAAAAGGGGATGAAAGCGAGAGTGGGTGAGAGATGGGGGGCTTTAGCTTCCTGAGGAGAATCTCTTCTCCTTCCTGTCTTGTTCACATGGACACACACAAACAAGCAAACACACACAAACAATACAAAAAAGCAACACATAATCACACGGATTCAATCATTTATGAAAGCAGATGTATAATTTAAAAACCAGCATGAACATTTCACCAGGAGAACAACGTTGTTGAATCAGTCCTCTAATTGCCCCCATCAGTCCACCCCCTCACCCCCCCCTTCTTAAACCGCTGACCCCAGTCTGGCCCTGGCGACTAAAAGGTCAGAGGTCAGAGTTCACAGGAAAGACACGTCTGACTTCATGCTGTCGCTCTTCTGTTTCTCACATTTTTGCTCCTTTTAAATGAACCAAATCCCAGTTTGCACACCTTTTCCTTTCCTCTCCTCAGCTTGTCATTTTGTGTCTGCTGCTGCCTTTTCTCTGACCTGCCTCCCTCCTCTCTGTGGCATCGCTCCGTCACACAGCTCTCAGGCATGTTTAGGCTCCTTCCTGAGGTAACCTCACACCTGTTTCCACGCTGACACCAGCCAGTCTCAGGTGTGTGTCACACAAGAGTCCAAATAATAAACCGTCAGGCTGAGCAGCTCAGCAGACAATCAGGCATAAACCTGAGAATTAGTAGCAGAAATAAAAACTGCTCCTATTTCACTTCACCACAGAACTACATCCTTCTAATTATTTGTTGCATTATTTTTAAGGACAGACTCTGACTTTAAAATTTATCTTCACAAAAGTCTAAGAAAGTGGCAAATATTCCCAAATTAGAATTGATTTTTAATTATAAATTACTAAAATCAAAAAATCAATCATCAGAATATTAATCCATTCACAAGTTGGCCTCTCAAATTATTTTGTTTATTTAATGCAATCACTTAAAATAACACAAAAGCGCAAGAAAAAAGTCAAGACTGATTAAATGTTTTACATAATAAATGAATAAAGTGTCTGTCAGCAAAATTCCACATCCTCACCATGAGATCACTCAAGCTATTCACTGGTTTTTGATTTATTTAAAACGAGACCAGCCCACATTTTGATGCAACATTCTGAAAAACATTGACCTTACCTGGCAGGTAGAAGTGTGGAGACTTTAATCCAAACATGTTTCTGGGTCCCTGCTGCTGTAAGTCAGAGAACAAGGGTCCAGGTCAGAGGAGGCAGCGGGATCAGGCTCCGGTCGCTCGGGTTAAGGAGCCCGTTGTGGGTGAAACTCATCAGACGACTCCTTCAGGCCCGGCGGGGGGTGTGAGGACGGGGCAGGAGGGAGGTCAGCCTCTGTCTCCTCCTCACCTCCTGGAATGAACCCGTGCAGAGAGCAGAGAGGAATAAAGGAGAAAGAAGAAGAAAGACGCAGAGCAAACAAGGAAAGAGAAGAGGAGGAATGAGCTGTGATGGGTCACAGTGTGCTCATGCCATCTTTCACTGGAAGGAAGAGCTTCTGAGAGAGTTGGGAGGGTGACAGGAAGGGTAGAAAGGGGGGAGGAGTGAGAAAAAGAGAGAAAGAGTCTTCAGTCGACGTCCTCTTCTCTCTTTTTTTTCTTTGGTCCTGTGCTTTGTAATCCCTTCCTTGTTATTCATTCAGCGGCCTCTTGCTTGTTTGCTGTATAATGATCTGTTTTTGTGCTCCTCTGTTCTCCTTTCTTCTTGCTTTCTCCTCCCTCCTTTGCCTCAGTCCCACCACTGACTGCTCAGATCAGCGAGGAGGAGGAGGAGAGAGGAAAAAAGAGGGAGAAAGGGAGGGAGGGAGGAAGAAAAAAGAGGGGAGGAGAATCATAAGATGGGAGAGGAGAGATGAATGATTTTGTGTTATGCACACATGGCTCCTTATGTGTGTGTGTGGAACTTGAAGAGAGGAGGAAGGATGATGAAGCTGGTGTGAGTAAAAAGAGACCGAGGAAGAGAGAGAAAGAAAGAAGGAGGAAGAGAGGGTGTTGATGCAGTTCTCATTATCAGTAGATTGGACTTGTGCCTGAGTGACAGCTGATTCATCATGGGAGTGAGAGAAGGAGGGAGAGAGAAGGGGAGAAAAGGAGTGTGTTTGTAAGAGTGTGGAGGGAGGAGGATCTTCAAACCAGCCCTTAAGCATCTGCTTCATTCAGATCCCTTTTTATCCTCTTTTTTCAGCCTCCAGTTGTTAAAATCAACAGTCTGCTGCTTTGGATCATTGCAAACACACACATGCATGCACACACACAAACACACACTCTTAATTAGACAGCACTTTTATGTTTGACTCTTTAGATTCTCCTATTTGTCCATCCGTGAGACCTGATCGTACCTCTCACATCAGTTTGGTGGTCAGCTGTGTGAACCTCTCCATCTCCACAGAAGAGCTGTCGTTTCCCTGTCACTTCCTGTCCTGCACATATGGTGCATGCAGCCATGCAGTCACACACTCTCTCTCTGCTTCAGCACACACACATTTTCACGACAGAAGCATGCATTTGCTAATTCAAAGCATTTTTTTTCTTTTTTAAAACCATTTCCTCTCTTTTACTTATCTCTTTTTCTCTCTGTCAGTCTCTCCATTTGCAAGTGTCGAGCAGGAAGTGTGCTCATGATGAGATTGATCTCGAGGGTCTCAGAGAGCCATTTATGAGCCTCGTTTGTCACAGCTGGATCGATGAGGAGAGGCGGCCTCGGGACGCGCTGTACATGCCGCAGACATGTAAACTTAAACAAATGCACACATGCAAACGTGCTCGATATAGGCTGCAAGCCTGTTGCGAAACACCAGCCAACCAACCGACAGAGGAGACGGACTGGAGGGAAGAGATAAAGACGAAGCAGCAGAGGATGGAGAGGTGGTAGAGGGAGGAGGAGGAGGAAATGGGGGAAGCAGAGTAAAAGATCGTAAAATATCAGATTTTATTTTTGTTTTTTTCCTTTGCATTAACCCATACACACACACACACGAATGTAAACACTCGTGACCTCTGTGTTGAGACACTCGAGACCCTTTGGCCCCTGGAGGTCACGCTCTGCCGCACGTAATGCTTGTCGAGGTCAAAAGAAAAGGAGGAGGAGGGTGAGGGGGCCAATAAACACGCAGCGCAACCCTGTGATGATTACAGACAAAGGCCAATAACGAGTGCCCACCTTTGACCCTCATTGCCGTGGAAACGTGAGGGAATGCCTGTCACCGAGGGAGCAGTACAACTCAATCAATCACCAAACGAAGGAGAAGGAAACAAGGGAGCAGAGGAAGTGGAAAAAAAAGGACGTGAAGAGGAAGAAAGAGACAGCTGAGAGATGTGGTCCAGCCTCACCCGTCTCACAGCCATCCCTTCTTCTTACTGAGGCTCTTGTTCTGCCTTCAAACGAGACACCGTCACAAACACACACAAAAAGACCCCCACTCCCCCTCCTCTTCTACTTCTTCTTCTCCTCTCTATCTTCTCTATCATTTTCCTGTCACGCTGTGGCAGAATAGGAGCTGACACCTCAGTCCCAGCAGCAACCAGGGCCTGCCATCAGCACTTAAACATTTTCTCTCTCTGCTACTCCCCTCCTCTCTCCCCCGTGTCCATGCAGCGCTCTAACCGCTGACAGGGATCACAGAGAAGATGACAAATAACTGCAAAGGAATGATGGGGAAAAAAAGAGAAAATTCTTCATTTTGGCTATTATTCCTGCCCTCCTTTTCTTGTTTTCTCCTAACACACACACACACACATACACCCTCATCCTCATCTGAGCCCCGGTGAGGTCGCTGACCCCGAGTGAGTGAGCCTCATTACTCACTCGCTCTGTATCTGCTCACACAGCGACGGAGGGAGGAGTGTCTGGGCGTGTTGGATTTTGAGGAGCTGTAATGTGTTTCCTGAAGTCGCTCGAGCAGATTCAGAGAAGGCGTTTAAAGACACCCCCGATGACGACTGGAGGATGGGTGGAATGGAGGGGAAGGGGGGTGGATGGTGGAAGATAGGAGGGAGAGGGGGAGGTTGGGACTGGATCAAAGATAATTGTCAGTGAAAGTCATTATGCACATATTGCACACAGCTTCTTTCAAACAACCCTCATTGCTTCTGTCGTCCTAATCAGCTTCTGCGTGTCTTCTGTACCATCAGCGATTTAATTGGACACTGATGGGTTCACTGTGACCTCAGGTTGCAATGACAAAAGGATGAAACTGAATTTATTTCACAAAAACACCCAGAAGACATCATCAGAAATCGGATTCCTCAGATTCCAAACTCTAATTTAGGTTTGACTTCAGCTTGGACTGCGCCTTCGTCAGCGTGGTGTCGTTCTTTGAAAGGTTTTTGTGTTTTACTGTCGCCCTCGTTTCCACCTCTCCAGTTGAACTCTGGGACTCTGGCTTTCTGGTGCCTGTCTGGCTGTGAAACTATCCTAAACATTCCATTCATGTGTGTTTGCTTACACAGACATTAGAGCTGCTGAAGGCTTGAATCAGCACACACACACACACACACACACCCTTGGCTAACGGCGTCCCACCACAGCATGCAGAGCAGCGTAAATCAAGACTGTTAACGGGCCCGAGCCACAGGACTCCACTGTACTCGTCTCTCCCTCTCTCCTCCCATCCATCTGTCCGTTTGTGAGCATGAGCCGAACGCAGCGACACACTGAGTGGGAAATTAGCTCCTCGGCTATGAAGTGATTCCTGCTTGTGATCATGTGCATATAAAAAAATGTGCTTGTGATGCTGCCGTGTGTGTTCATGCAGTAAATCCTGAGCGTGTGTGTATGTTTCACCCTTCCACCGTCCTCTGTGTCACGGCGATGACGCTCCCCCAGGAAACGAGCAGCACGGTTCCCCAGGAGCATTTCCCTGCCCTGACCTTCCCACCGAGAGGTGACCTCTGACCTTGCTCTCTGAACTCTAAATTTGTGTCTGTTCCTTCTGATGCTTTTTGACCTCTAAGGATCATAAATCATTCCCACCAACAGACTCAAACTTTATTCTCTGATCTTTTGTGCCTAGAAAATTTCTCCTTTGGCAAAAAAAAAAAAAGAAGCAACATAAAACAGCAGAGATTTGTGATACTGTCAACAAAAGGCTGCAGCGTGATCTTAAAGCAAAACACACGTTATTTATCCTCAGTGAGTGTAATATTTTATTCTTTACAGCCACGTACAGTTTATGCATGAAAGTCATGAATCATACCAGGTGAATATTTGTTGCATTGCTCATATTTAAGGTGTAAACACAGTTTTCTGAATCCATTCATGAGTTCATTTGTTTTCTCTGCTTTATCCAGGTCTGGAGGAATGAGTGCACGTAATCCAAGGTTACACTACAGCGCTAACGCAGAAATAAACAAGACAAACAACCACAAATGTTCACGCATAGGATTGATTTAGAACCACACATTCAGACATATGGGGGGGAAAAACAACAAGAAGGATGGAGAGAGGAAAGTGAAAATATGATACCTAAAATAATTAAAAAGGGAAAGATGAGCTGCTGTAAACCACCAGCAGTGAGCACTGACCTGAACCTCTGAAAGAGCTGAAATCTGCTATTGGGAAAAGGACTCAAGGGTCTGGACACTTAGAAGAGGAAGAGAGGCAAAAACTACAAAGATATAAGAAATGTTTAAAGGCTAACATCGATTCAGGGGTTCACTTTGATTGTTGTTTTTAGCTTTATAGATCTTTGTTGAAATGTTTTATACATAATTTGTTAATTGCCACTCACAAAACAACAATGTAAAGTGTGTTAGTGAAGTGTTACCATAACGACTTTATGAAACCCTGCTAATCTATATGAGCCAGAAGTGGGTTTTTATTCAATGTAACTCTAACACAGATGAGTTAGACTCAAACATGATGTCACTTTATACTGTATCCTCATTTTCTGCAGATCACAGCATTGCCTTCTGGGATTCCTGGCGCTCTGAGTGTTGTCACTCGTCACTCAGCTGTCACTTAACATCTTGTGCTGCTGAATTCAAACACAGAGGAAACACTGAGGAGGATTTCTGTTGAGGGATAGCGACGTTTTAAACATTTTCATCAGGATAACACATATTCAAAATGTTTCTGGAGGGAAATCTTGGCAGCCCGCTCTAACGAACCACATGAAGGATATTTGTAGCTCCGCTGCCAACACACACCTTCATGCTCAGGTCCACAGACACACACTCGTCATTACCTGGGGGGTCTGAGCTCCCCCCTCTATGGGCCTTCAACCCACATGCTCATCTCAATTAATCAGCCAACAAAACAGATGTCAGGAACAAAGGAACCATCTCCAGCCCTGTGGGGTAAAGACGGGGGGTGGGGAGGAAGAGGAAGCAGGAGAGTGTCAGTGGGTTTGGAGCTGACTGGGTTGTTTGAGACAGGTTACAGGGCCGGTTACAGAGAGAACTGCTGGCTGTTTATGCACTTGGAGCCAAGTCGCACAATTACTGTACAGCACGAGTCGAAACTGTGAAGGAAAAGAGGAGGGGGGAAAAAAAAGCAGAAGTAACAACATAAGAAGGAGAGACGGGGAGCGAGAAAACAACAAAGCCCCTGGAGATGAAAGACGGTCTCAAAAACAATGGATACAAAATAATGCTCGGCAGTGTGCAGAAATAGAGCAAAGATTGAAAACCTGCCAAGATAAAGACAAACCCCCGCTTTTGAACTGTCACATCACGGCGATACTGTCAGAAAACAAATGGCAGTCCTGACAGGTTTCAGCTGCTTTGAAAGAGACAGAATCATATTTTATTCACAAACGCATATTTTATGGCTTTTATTGCAAAGATCGTAACCTGTTGTTAAGTGCTGAATTCTTAAATCTTGCTAAATTATTGACATCCACATAATGTACAGACAGAGGGGTGGGGGAGTTGGAGGAGAAGGGGTGATGGGAAGGGAGGAGGGGGAGTTGAGGGGTGAGAGGAGTGTTTAAAAAACCAAAACATCCACTTTTTTTTATTAAGTGATTCAATGAAAAACACAATACTCTCAACATTACAGGAAATGCATCAGCCTACTGGAAATATCTGCTTCTGTTTCTCTGCATCAGACTTCCAGTGGACTGTGGAGACTTCCAGTTTGCATCAATAACAGACAGATAACAGCCCAGTCCTCAGTTTTCAAGCGCAAGCTTAAATCACATCAGCACAGGGGAAGGGAAGCAAATCAAGAGAGAGGAGGAGGAGGAGAGATGAAGAGGAAAAGCTTAACACAAGACTCAACAACGGCACTAACACTGCAGCACTAGTAAAATACCCACAAAATTACAAGAACATATCAATTTATGCAGCATTAAAAACAAGCCTTGGTGTTTTAAGTGAGCGTTCCCACACTGAGCTGCACGCCCAGACAGTGTGTTTGTGTGCGTGTGTGTGTCCATGTTGCACATGTGTCAAGGCATTTTTGTTTGTTTGTTTGTTTGTTTGTGTGACAGAGGAGCATCACTGAGCTGCAGAACGCAGCATTAAAAACCTATTATTAATGCGCTCCATGCTACTGGCACACATGATCCAGAACATACTGGGAACAAGCGCTAAGTAATGTTGTAAAGGATAATTATTCTTCAACTTGGATAAAGAAAAACACCACTGACAAGACTGATTAGACACAAACTCCTGTTTTAGTCTCTTCTGCTGCTACAATGATTGCACCAGCATTATGTCCCTGATAAGCATTACTACCTGTGAGTGTGTGTGTATATTGTTAGCGTGGTATCTCATGGACCACTGGACAAACCTGGACTGGACCTTTTTAGAAAATGATCTTTGGATGTTCGTCTGCAACTGATTAACTTTTGGAATCGCTGGAGATGGTTGCCACAGTCAAACAGCAAACAGAAATGACAATAACTCCACATTGAGCTTAAATTCTATATATAGGTAGATGAGTCTGTCACACACTCCAAATCATGTCAAAGTGTTCAATCACCCACTGATTAAAATCAGGTGTGACGGAGCTGAGAAACATCTGCTGCGACTGGAGTTGGACACGTGCTCTAAACATAACAATGTTTCCATGTTTTAACACTACAAATGTACACAGCACCTGTCCATCTTCTCACCTTTTTTACATGTGAGACCTGGTAGCATGAGCATGTGAGGCAGTCACCATATCCTCCATGTTTTGAACGTTTCCTTGTTTCAACACACCTGGTTCAAATAATTAAATCACCTCCTCAGCATGTGAAGGTCTGCAGGAGCCTGTTGATTACCCATCATTTGAATCAGGTGTGTTGAAGCTGGGTAAGACAAACCTAACATGCAGGATAGTGCAGCTCTCAAGGACTGGATTTAGAAATGATGAGCTTTTCTCTAAAGGAGGAGAACAGGTGACAGTAAAAACTAAAAATAAGTGTGACCATTTTCTCATTGAGTTTTTATCTCAGCAGGATCATTTTCTGCTCAGTTCTCTTTATGTGATAGATTTTTCCCCCCCAATTGTATTTAAACATATAATGATTTCCCTCCACAGCTTCAGAGAATACATCACATTGTTTTCTGTCTTCTGTCAAATATCTCAAGATGTGTTTTATATCAACCTGTTCCTGTTTTTGTTCCTTTCATTGTCTTTTTTAAATCTCACCAATTATTTAAGGTTTACGCTCCAACAGCCTGACTTGAGTTATTGGAACATTTAATTATAAATCTGCACTGATGTTTTAAAGGTTGAAGAAAATGAGCGCGACTTTTAAAAACAAAGTGAAACTTTCCCTTTTTTTTCACAATCTCAGCAAAAAAAAAAACCAAACAGTAAAAGCTTAGAAAAAGTGCAATTTATCCCAGAGTTGAACAGGATTGCATAAGATTTCACAGGTGGAGCTGATGAAGGGGCTGCGGATTGCAGAGAAAAACAGAAAACTTTGAAGCAAATGATGCTGGAAAATAATAAAAGCACTGAATGAAATCTTACAGCAATTAAAATAATAATGACTGTTATTAAAAAATGTATTAAAATCTTTCTTGAGGAAAATATACCATCAAAATACCTTTGTAAAAAGATAGTTTTCAGTGCAGAAGTTATATTTATCAAGATCTGAGGCAACTTGTTTTTAAGTCAAACCAGAATTATTATTATAAAATATAAATTTAGTTGCCAGGAAATAAAAAATAGGTCATAACATACATTTTAGGAAAGTTAAGACTGTTGGGTAGAAAAATGTTTATTGCAATCAGTTTGATTTCTGCAAACATTTTGGCTGCAAATATCATTAGTGTTTCGTAAATCTAGCAAAAAACAATAAATATAAAAGTAAAAAACAGTCATCAGAAAAATGTGTTTCATGCATTTAAAAGAGGTGTCTGAATTACTTTACTCCTAGTAAATGGGATGTGTTGTTTGTCAATCTGAAATGAAAAAAACGGTGATTTAAGGTTTTTATTAAACAAGAAGGTTGAACAGGAAGAAATTTCTGACAGTTTTAGAAACTAAAGGTTTCCCTAAACCTCCATAAAGAGGTGATAAAATTTAAATGACTCATCGAGCTGCAATTAAACAAATCTTTCTTTTTTGCTCTCCTACATCTCCCCTAATTCACCCCTCATTTATCAACTGTGTCATCCTAATCTTCACATGTTTGTGACTCATAAACACAAACATCAACACCTCAACACAACAACCCACGTCTCACTCGTTTCTCCTCACAGCTCTTTCCTCCCTCTGTCCTCGTCTTTCTCTCAACATCATGATTCAGTGACACTTCTCGCTTCAGCGCCACGCCAAACAGATTAGCACCCTCGGAGAGATGCTCGGACGATTGGGAGGCCTGCTTTAATTTGTGCTCTACGATGAACTGCGTGTGTGACATCATCTGAGTGGAGGTCAGAGGTCAGGTGGTGATACGAATCCTTTGTGCTCCCGGGGGTTAAACGTAACCTCACAGACAGCTGCTGTCCATCCTGCCTGCGAGCTCTGAAGTATGGATCAGAGCAGCTGAGGAGATTTAAAGGGATTACCTTCCTCTCTTTGTCACACACACACACACACACACACTTTTCCTCACAAACACACTGACATGCGTAGTGTTTTCATACTGCGCGGAGGCAGAAAGGCTGCCGCGTTGTGTCAGTGTTTAGTGTGCTGCTCTCCATATCGTCATTGTTTTTGTCCTACAACAAGCTGACCTCCTGACCTTTGCCCTTTAGCTAAACACCTGCTGACCCAGTTTACAGGAGAGGTCAGAGGTCACCGCCTGGTCATGCTCCCAGATGGAGTTCATTTAGCAGCAGCAACACCTGTTAGGCAAAGAAAATGCAAAATCACCATTCTAGTTTGTACTCAGATTTACCGGCAAGCATCCTGAACACGACATGTCAAACCGAGTGTAGTGAGTGTGTGCATGTGCGTGTGTGTGTGTGTGTGTGTGCATGCGGGAAACAGCACATATGTTGACAGCAATGGCAACATGTGAATCATCAGTTTTATATTCTGTCAAAAACAGTTTTGACTAATATTTTCCACTTCATATTGACAATTTCAATAATAAATACTAGAATATTTAAAAATCCAGCATAAAAATGTGTAAAGAATGTATAGATTTAAAAAAAAACATTTAATTTCCCCATGTATTTGTGTGATTCATAAATTAGGGAGTCACTTTGTAAATATATTAGGCTTAAAAGCTAACTTAACAGATTCCATTTCAGAGTAAAATACCTGTTTATGTTCGGTTTACTTGTGGTTACAGCGTTTTATGAAAATGAATGAAATGTCCTCTGAAGAGATGTAAACACAAGTGTGTGTGATGAGCTGTCAGAGGAGATCTGGTGAGAGTCAGCTAATTGGAGTTAATTCACCATCTGTCTTCGTGAGCCAGCAGACAGGGTCATTAGCAGAGACAAGTCCAGCCACAGGGGAGGCCGAGAGGGGAATCACCATCCCTCACTATTCGTCCTTCTGTCTTTAGTTTTCATTTCTTTCCTGTCTGATCCACAACTTATCTTTTCTTTCACTTTATGATGGCTTGATGTCATTTATCTAAATGTTTCTAAGCTTTATGTACAAAGCAACATAATTCTTTGTTTAACTTGTGATAATTTTGTCAAAAGGCATAAAGAAATTTTCTGAAAGGTTTGAAGGAATAATGTCTGATCAGTAAAGATAAAGCTTCTTTCCCTTTTCTTTTTAAACTTGAATATTTTTTGTTAGTTATTGTCAGAGCAGCACTGCCCTCTGCTGGGCTAAAGAGGCTCTGCAATTACTAAGGCAATCTGATTAAAACCAGTTTCTTTCAATGTGCGTCACAACATAGTCAATTAATTATTCGATTATAAAAAAAAATTATAATCTTTTACCTTTTAGAAATGACAGTCCCATTGAATGTTATTCTAGGTAACCCCAAATAATATTTTTTACATAGTAGGTTGATAATTGTTCAGATTGTTTAAATTCTATATGTATGTTTGTTAAGCTTTTTTCCCCTTGAATTATCCCTATCCGTGTTTGGTTATTTTTTACATAATCTACACTTTGAATCACTCAACCTTTCACGAAAACTGATTAAAAAAATTTTTTTTAATTTTATTTTATTGAGTTACGACGCCTTCCGCTAGGGGGCGCTAGTCGGAGGCTAACATTTTTCCGCTAACAGCCGACATATTCATTGTGGGGAACCGGTATATTTCGCTCGCTTTAAACGATAAAGAAATTATTTTTATGAAGAAAACAGCCATGTGGATATTGGAGTAACGTGTTTTTTGCGAGCCTGAGATGACCTGGACTAAAAAGCAGACGTCGTTTCGGACGAGGAGGTTCAGCGGTTTTGAAGCTCTTAACTTTGGACCGCGAGCTAATGCTAAGCCGACGCTCGCTGGATAAACATTCGACTTTTTATAAAGTGCGTCTTATTTGCCAACATAAGAACTGCACTGTTAGCTCTTATTTTGTGTTATGTTGTTATTTAACAGAATATTGTGATTTGCTTAAGCGAAATGGATGCGTTTTTATTTCGCTACACTTAAGGCCAATTTGCTAGTTAGCTTATATGCTAACGTTACCGGGTCAGACAGCAACTTCACAGCGGAGTTTCGGGGACCTAACACGACTGTATTGTTGCGCATAGGCAACCTCTGCTGCTACAAGAAGTGGTTTGTCAGTCATGTTTCAAATGGAAACACATATATCGTGCCTTTTCCCGGAAATATTGGCCATTATTTTCAGTTACTTGGACGTAAAAGACAAAGGAAGAGTAGCCCAAGTGTGCGCGGCCTGGAGGGACGCGTCCTACCACAAGTCTGTGTGGAGGGGGGTGGAAGCCAAACTTCATCTGCGGCGAGCTAATCCGTCTCTGTTCCCCAGTCTGCAAACCAGGGGGATCAAGAAAGTCCAGATTCTCAGTCTGAGAAGAAGTCTGAGTTACGTGATTCAAGGGATGCCTCACATCGAAAGCCTTAACTTGTGTGGATGCTTCAACCTCACAGATAACGGTCTGGGACATGCCTTTGTGCAAGACATCCCATCACTGCGGGTGCTGAACCTCAGCCTGTGCAAACAGATCACAGACTCTAGCCTAGGCAGGATCGCCCAGTACCTGAAAAACCTGGAGGTGCTTGAACTTGGTGGATGCAGCAACATCACGAACACAGGCCTGTTGCTCATTGCATGGGGCTTGCACAGACTCAAAAGCCTCAACTTGCGCAGCTGCAGGCATGTGTCAGATGTGGGGATCGGTCATCTGTCCGGGATGACCCGCAGTGCTGCAGAGGGATGCCTGTCTCTGGAGAAATTAACCCTGCAGGACTGCCAGAAGCTGACAGACCTTTCTCTCAAGCATGTCTCAAAGGGCTTAAACAAGCTCAAAGTGCTCAACCTCAGTTTCTGTGGGGGGATATCGGATGCAGGGATGATCCACCTGTCACAGATGAGCCAGCTGTGCAGCCTGAACCTGCGCTCCTGCGATAACATCAGTGACACTGGGATAATGCATCTGGCCATGGGCTCCCTCCGGCTGTCTGGACTTGATGTCTCCTTCTGTGATAAGATTGGAGATCAGAGCCTGGCCTACATCGCCCAGGGGCTGTATCAGCTCAAGTCTCTGTCTCTGTGCTCCTGTCACATCAGTGATGATGGTATTAACAGAATGGTACGCCAGATGCATGAACTCAAGACTCTAAACATTGGGCAGTGTGTACGAATCACAGACAAAGGTTTGGAGTTGATAGCTGACCACCTGACGCAGCTTACAGGAATTGATCTATACGGTTGTACGAAGATCACCAAGAGGGGTCTGGAAAGGATTACACAGCTCCCGTGCCTTAAAGTATTAAACCTTGGACTCTGGCAAATGACTGAGAGTGAAAGAGTGAGGTGACAGTTTGTCATAAATTATTTTCATCATGTATTCATCAATTGTGTACTAAAGAAGGAACGCTTGTATTCTTTTTTTAATTTAACCTTATGTACTGTGACTAAAAAGGGGACCCACTGGAATATCTTACAGCAATACTTCATTTTTATTCTGTATTTCAGTCCTCTCTCAGATTAAATCACAGCCTGTGTACAGTTCTTCTAGCTACCTCACTCATTGAACGCGGGAGTGCCTACTGCTGTCGAATTCTGGGTTCGATTGTGTTTTTGTGTCTTGTACCAATAGAGATTTTGACATTTAAAAAAAAAATTCTCCTTCCAAAGTAAGAATTAGAGTCAAAACCTAAAGTCAGGAGTTTATTGCATTTGAAGTTTAGTTGTGCGTGTGAATAATTTCATAGTTTAGTGTTGAATGTCTGTCGCTGACAAAATTGTACTTCAAATTGAAGTGAGCGGATCACTCCTGTCTCTCTTTGTTTACTTATGTACAAACTGTTTTTAATTCCTGAGGAAGTAAATATATCAGGTTCATCAACACAGCTACAGTAATGTGTAGTTATTAACAGCTACAAAAACTATATGCAATACTCAACTGTTCTTTAGTCGGGGCATTTTCCTCAATCTTGCGCTTCAACGATATTGCAAGTGTTTGTATAAAGAAGCAGTAATTTAAGATGCTTTATATTCATACGATAGTGATATTTATGAATAAAAGTTTTTTAAAATGTCATTGTGTCGATAGTTCAAACACCTTATTCTTGCTGCAATGCCTTTTATGTTGCAATTGACATTTTGTAAAGCAAATTTAGTATTTTATGTAAGGTTTATTGAACAAGTTGGACAAATCTTGACTCTTTACTGTATCCTAATATTTTACCTAGAATATTTAACCTACTTCAGTGTATTTGAGTTAAAATTCACAGCATCCCTCATAAGGTGCAGAAAACAGCTTATTCCAGTGATAGCTTTATTGACAGTAGGTTCAAATGAACGGAACTGGACTTCTTAGGTCCCTTGAAGATGTTTTGCTAATTCTCAGATGAGAAAACCATCAAGGCAGTCCAGTTGCCTTCATTTGAACCTACAAGGATTACCATGACAACCTTCACCAGTTTCTTGACATTGCAAACAAGTCTCATCTAGTCTGTTAAAAGAAAGACAACCTCACAGGAAACAAGGCTTATAATTTATTTATTTACATACATACAAAAATCCAAATAACATGTTTTGCTTAATTTTTTTTAACAGTTTGATTTTTGACATTAACAGACAGACGGCAGCACTTTGATTTTTTAATACAAACTCATAAAAGAAACTTACAATAAACTCGACTGAGGCCCCTTAGTCAGCTCTGTGTTCCCCAATAAAGAGTCAAGAAAAAAGATGACAAGACATTAAGGCAGGGGATGGGACACAGGCCAAAGTAAAGGGGAGTAAAACACTTGTAAGAATGATCTTCTGTGGAGTCAGCTGTGAAGAGCTAAAGGGAAACTAATGCACCTCTAATCAGTTGACAGAAGCACAAAAATCTGCTGTTGTGTCTTCGGTACTCAATCTGACATCCTCTGATGTAACTAATGATGTGACAAATACGCAGTTTGCTTTAAAACTGTATTTTTTGATCTATTTTAAAAGCATTTTTATCTCACAACAGCAGGTGGAAATTTATTTTTATCCATCAGACTCAAAAAATAAAGAAACAGCATGGGAATCTCAGAATAACATTAAAAAGTCACCATTTGGTTAGAAAATGAAAACAGGAAAAAAAAATGCAAGGAAAGTACTCTTCCATCACATAGTCACGGTTTGAAACGTCTAATTCACACATTGTTTTGACACTTTTTACACTTCTTTCATTAGTTTCTGCTGAGAACACTCATTTTGATCAAAGCAACTTGCTCTTCAAGATTCTGTGCAAACATTCAATGCATATTGATACAGTAAACTTTTATAGTATATCATATTTATTTATATATCTCCATAGAACATAGACTTTCGTGGCAGTACTGTCACACACATACATTTTGTCCAAAAGACAAAATTAGACACAAACGACAACTGCACTGCTTGCAACTTTTCTTAATTTTTTTTTTGTTAATGCACAACACCTTCCACATAATTACCTTGATTCAGTTACTGCACGTGTTAAATATGCATGTTATTTACAAACTGATCTATAAAGTCAAAATCTGCTGAAAAGTGACTTTCATTTCCTTTAAATGTCAATGCACTTAGTAATCAAAAAACCTAAGCCCTGAATATTAAAAAAAAATAAATAAATCAACAGAGGCATCTGAAAATACAAAAAAAACAGGGATTTTTTTTTTTGTAGTCAGTCAATAAAATTAAAGATTATGTGGGCTTTAATTAACTCCACTAGAAACTTTGGATGAAGATCATTTGAAAATTCTTACATCATGCCATAGCACCAGGATTACAGAGAAATAAATATCCCTGCATTAGGTCCAGTACTGATCTCTGTGCATGCTCCAAGGCCACGAGAACGTTCTCAAAAGAAACATTGCATACATCATAAACAATTGAACGTTGTGTGCAAAACCCATCTAGAAATAAAACAAGAAAAGCTTGTTTTTCTCTTAAATGCTCTCTCTTCTGTTGAGAACATAACCTGATCCCCCTCTAAAGCCGATGACCCAGCCACCATCAATGCAGTAACGTACCGACAAGCTAATATTTCAGGAGCGTGTTGTGCTCATTTGGTTAAAAACATTTAGACAGCGTTACTAAATTTAGTAACACCGACTAAAAAACAAACATCTACATGGCTCAACGCTTCCCCTCTGGACTCGACTCCTCCCTGTCCCCTTTAGATGTAGCAGCTCCCCAAGAACTACCAAGACTAAAGATGTTTTCCTGTCCCACAGATGGGATGAAAGTTCCCTTTAACTGTAAAGGTTTGTGAGAGGCAAATAGAATATAAAAACAAGATAAAAGTGCCTCGTGAGGCAGTTCCTGCTCTGGGTAAGCTTCTCTCAAGTTAAAGGGAGGTTAGCAGAACTCTTGCAGAGATTTACTTCTTTCATCTGACAGATGTTTTTCTCCCAATACGGCTGCAGGAAAAAGCATTTTTAAAGTTCACCAAGATGAAATTTCCCGTTCACAAACTTTTCAATAACCTCCAGAAAAGCATTTTATCCCTGATTTCTGATCAGGTGTGTGCTTTAGCTCTTCTATTCTCTGATTTACATCCATGTGAACAACCATACTCGTATTTGGTTTACCTTAAATGAAGTTTGAGACAGAAAATCACTCATGAGTCCTGAAGGTTTGTTGCAGGGTAAATTAGGGTAGACAGAGGAGTCCAAGAAGATGATAGAATGCCGTCCCAGCATCCTCTCCGTTCAGATGGAGGTAGGGGTTTCTGGACTCAGCCTGGTTGTGTCAGAGGTCAGATTCGTCAGCATGACTCCTCCAGGGCATTGACTACCTGTTCCAGGATATCCGGGCAGTAGTCCGCAATCTGCTGGAGAACCGAGTTGGCGTATTCCTGCAGCTCCCCGCTCTCCTTCTCACACACCTCCAGCTCCCGCTCCAACTGGAAACAAAAAACAAACATTTTTAAACAAAATTTGAATCTCTTCTATCTCACTTAAATGCATCATCCTCGAGATATTTCCTTCTGGTTATCTTAAATTTGCTCCAGCACATTTTCCAGTCACATTCAACCACTTTTCATCAATTTCACAGCTTGTTTAGAATCATAAAAATGTGGCGAAGTACGTATTTCATAAACAATCAAGATTGTTTAGCTTCTGTTGGGACATTTTTTTTGTGTCTTGGTTTTTAAGAAGTTAAATTTTAATGCCACTGTATTAATACAGTGCAGTTTAATGCTCTGATGGCAGTGAATGAAACTTGTGTAGCGAGGCAGTTATTAGAAGTAGTTTTAATTTTAGATGTTTAATTATGTGATTTTTAAAACAATTTACTGGGCAGTGGCTCAATTACAAGTTCAACAGTTTATCGTGCCAGGTGGTTAAACAGAACTCAACCTCAAAAGTGACTCAACGTTAAAATAAAGAGGTAAAAGTTATTAGGGATTAGCATAAAACACAAGAAAATATTAAAAACCTTCTAAATTAAATGTTATCTTTTGAATTTTCTTTCCTAACCTGTTATTACTGAAGCAGTTTTCACCCCAATCTCACTACAACTTGGGTATTTGTTTACCCATTTCTTATTTTTGTGTATTTTTAATTGAGATATAAAATGTTATAAAGACTTAGCACAAATAAAACCTACCAAGCCTCAACTATTTTTAATAATTCCATATACCTGTTGTAAATAGGTATATGGAATAAAGGACAGCGATTAACAGTTATTCATAAGAATGTGTTCGCTACCTGTTCGACGGTCATTTTCTGAAGCTCCTCCTCCCAGTCGTCAGGGTCGCTGTGGTGGTAGTGAGAGGGCGGCGTGAGCTGGCTGAGGATGTTGGGGTCTCGGTCGTGGCAGAGGTCCGTCAGGTGGGCGATGTAGAGTTTGAGCTTACTGCGGTTCTGGGACAAGGCTAGAAGAGGGGGGATCATCTGAAAAGTCAGAGGAGCAGGAGAGAGATGAAAAGAGAGGAAAGGAAAAAAGTTGGATTTTACTCTCAATGTTAAACAGACGAGTTGTGGTCCAGTTTGGATGATTGAACATAAAACACCATCTTCATCACATGCATGATTACTTTTATGTAAAATGATCTGTCCATTTCAGCTGACCAGTAAAAACTCCAGTTACTGGTTACACTAAAGGTAAACCTGTAAGGTCTTTACACGCAGCCAAGAATTAACCATTGACATGCAAAGCCACGATGCTTTGAGGTCAGAAAACTTTTAGTTCTTACATGCAAAACAACACAAACAATCCACAAAACAACAATATGATGCATGAAGGCAACCACAAATGAACGAAGAGCAAATTAACATGCCGGTGACAAATGGGACACGTTTTCTTTTTTTATACGAGCTCACCCTTCTGAACATAATGGCTGAGAAAAAGAGGGGGAGGGGAAAAGGCCGGCTACGCCCAAATACCCTCCTCATCATCCTGTTAGCCACAAGGTGAGGTAGTCGCAGCGTTAGGAAGGAAAATCTGGTTAGTTTCAAAATACGCAAAGGAAAACTTTCATGCAAGAACTTTATTCCCTCTGATATCTTGGATCAGTTTTTTTCTGAGAAGCGTTTTTTTATTGACTGAAATGTTTTCAAAGCCGTCTGAAGACGTGAGAGTAAACTACCTGATCTGGAGAGGGTTTATGATTCGTCTGGTCTGGCGCGGTCCTCAGGTGGTCGTCTTCATAGTTATCAGCCATCAGTTTCATTCTGTTCTGAGTCTGAAGAAAAAACAAAACAAAATCAAACTCTGTAGTAACACAACTCCTTGCTATTCAGAACTATTTTCCAGAAATGTTTACCCACAGCTGCCCAAAAAGCCATCTTATAATTACATTTTTAAAAGTCTGGAATTTAGTCTCTTTTATAATCTGCTTTAATGTCCCAGATACTCAGAATCAGTCTAAATCTGAATGTTTTACACTCCTTTTACTAATAAGGAAAACCCAGAGTTCTGGTTCTGTGTGCAAACGTGGTAAAACACACCAAACCTTCTACTAGTGATCCCTTTGTGAATACTAGACAGTTCTTCCCAACCTGCTGCTTCAGCTGCTGCACCAGTCTGTCCTTCTCCCGCTTCAGCTGGGACACCTCTTCCTGAGTCTTCTTCTTCTTAGAGGACGACAGCTCCAGCAGCGCGATGTTAGCGTCCTTCTCGCTGATAGCAGCCAAAAGCGCCTCCTGCCTGTTCGATGGAGACGGAACAACATTAACCTCACAAGTAAATAACTCAAGTATCATTTATTATTTATGGCACAACAGCAACATGCCAGCTGGGGAAAGACAGAATGGGATGACATTTTACTAGATTAAGGGAGCGATCGATAATCTAGAGTCCATGACACCCCGCCCTGTGTGTGTGTGTGTGCTACGTACTTCATCTCCAGCACCTCCTCCAGGTGTTTCCTGCGCTCAGCTCGCAGGGTTGTGAGGTGGGCTTCTTTCTCACACAGAGACTGCTGGGTAGATGCCAGCTTGGCCCTCATGGATTCAAGCTCCTGCTTCACCTTCTCCATAGCACCCAGCAGCTCCTCCATCTGGACACACACACCCAACAATTCAGTAATAAATAATAAATAAAGCGAAAACTCAATCAGTGAAAGTGTCACTTTGTCACTAAATGACACTTTCAGTGACTTACAGATGTAAACTCTAGTAATGAAAGAGAGGTAGAGCTTTAGAAATAGATTTAATTACTTGCTATTTGCTTTTAAGAACACTTAAGTACAAAAAATGCACAAGTACTGCTTTGTAGTGTTGAATTCTCAAAAATCTAGGCAATCAGTAAATGTTTTAATCAAAATTCAGCAAATGTAAATTTAAAAAATGGTCATTTCTCATTAGGAAACCATTTATGATAATTTCACAAGCAAACAGCAGGTAAACATCATCCTATGCCATTTACGTAGGCTGGAAACAACACAAGCACTTCACAAAAACATGCAGTCTAAACATGAACCTCGCAGCCTGTTGTAGGGCTGTTACATGTGACAGCATGAGTTGTAGAAGTGCCGTTTTGTGTCCACCCTCTGTAAGTGCTGCCGACCACTGATGGTGATCACACATACTGGACTCATACCTTGGACCACTTAATGTGGGAGAGGTTGGACTCATGCATTGGTTTGAGTGAGTGCTTCTGAGAGGCGGTTGTGTTGCAGAAAAAAAGACAAGAGAAAATGACAAGCAAAGATAAAGAAACTGAGAAAAAAAGAGGCGTCCAGATAAGAGAAGGCAAGACCAAAAAAAAAAAGAAAAGAAAAGAATGAGCAGAACCATAACAAAAGCCAAAAGGATGATAGAAAGAATTTCTAATACAGAAATGTTTAGGTAAGTTTGCAGCTGGTTGTTGATTGGTTAATATTGCCTTGGCATGCATGTGTGTGTTTGTGTACCTGTTTCTCCTGCAGTGACCGGGCTGCCTCCTCCTGCGCCAGCACCATCTCCCTCTCAGCAGTGATCTGAACACTCTCTCTCAGAGCCTCTTCCAGCTCCTCGATGCGCTCGGATTTTTGACGTAGAGTGTCCTTCACACCGGCAGAAATGAGCTTTGTTAGACCCAACAAAGGAGGGCACGTCTCCTGGAGACCGACTGCACTCAGAGCAGCTCACACAGAAGACTCACCTTGACCTGCTGAGATGATTCAGACATGTTGTCCTCCCTCTTTCTAGCCTCCTCCATTAGTCGAGCATTCCTGCTCTTCTCCACTTGCTCCTTGTGCTTCAGCGATGCCACCTTTTTTGTCTGGTCTTTCGTTTGCCTAGAAATGCATCATGAGAAATTATGGTTTCTATTTGGAAACTGCTAAAAATAAATGACTAACAAAAATAAGGAATTAGTTTTTCCCCCGTTTCTTTACAACTTGAGAATACACGTGTTTTATAATGATGTCTCATCTTTTAAAGAAAAGGAAAAAAAGCTGCGACCGCAAATTTTAACTCTGTAGGATAAAAGGCATATTTCAGCCATTTCAAAATGTTTGTCTGTGCAAAAGTTATATTTACTATCTTACCAGTTGTTAACAACTTCCTGGTTATTTTTGGCAGAGATATTAAAATATTCCTGCTAAACTCGACCTCTGGATGCACAGGAAGTTTAATAACAAAACTGAATTATGTGAACTAATAATTTTAGGAGATTAAAAATATTTTAAGACAGCAGTAACAGCTGCTGTGTTTGACTTTTACACACACACACACAATTGTGTGGCAGAAACAGGCCTTTAAGATTTACATTATTGTTACAAATATGTTGTTTTGGTAGATGACTTTCATGCAAATAACTGCAATTAAGGATGAATTTTCTGTCATTGCTCACAGTGTAAATAAAGATTCAGGAAGGTATTCTTAAATGGAATGTGGACAGAGATATGATCTAACAGCCGTAGTCCAACAAAGTTTGACAGAGTCAGTATCAGATATGATTCAGGTTAAATGACTGAATAAAAAGGCAAAAAAGGGGTCATGAGTCTGAACAGAAAAAGGTGTAAAGAAAAGATGGCTGCTAGCAACCAACACAAAGTTTGGAAAAGCAAAAAGGTGTTGAAATATAAAAGGAGGGGAGAAGAACACAAAGGGAAACGAGTGTCAGGTGGATGGAAAGGAATAAATACTAACCTGGAGGCCAAACTGGTGGGTTGAAAATGTTCCAGAAGTGCAAAGGTAAGAAAGCAGCAAAGAGAAAAGGAGACTCAGGCTAAGAAATTGAGCAAATGTAACAAAAGAGAAAAAAGAAAGCTCTTCCTCTTTTTTTATTCCTAAAATATCAAACATTAACAGCATCACCAACCTAAGTGACATCATATGGATGTTTAAAGATAGAAACTAGTTTCATATAAAAGCTGATCTGCTCAGCAAACAGGAATATCCTAGCTAAATTTCGGACCCTACAGCCAACATATAACCTACTTTTTTATGTTTTTAAGTTTCCTGCCTGTTTCAGCTCGTCTATCTCGACGTCTTTGACATTATGGAACCTAAAGACAAGACATGCAGGGATTTTTGGAGCTGCGACTACGACTCCAGGTCTTCATAAAGTGACAACTCCGTTTGGTAAATCAAAGTTAGGTCATGGAGAAAATAAAGTTATATTAGACCTGCAGAGGGAACACAAGAATGACACCTAAACCCTGTTCTGAAACGAGAAACGGAACAATCTGTTAACGCAGCAGCAGAATCATTTCATTACTAGTAACATATAATATTATACTTAGTAGTTTTAAGTGCTAAACTCTAACCTGTACAGATGTTATTAACTCAAGAAAACTGATGCTTTACTTCACAGTCACTGCTGAATGTGAGACGAAAAACTGCAACATTATGAAAAGTCTGGAAGTTCTTGTAAGGTTGCAGTTTTGGTGTTAAATAATAGAAATAACTACACGTCTTCAGGGGAGTTCAGCAGGTAGAGGTGGCTGACTGCTCTATAGCTGAATGGTCAAATGAGACTGCAGAGATTCTGAGACTTCTTCTGTTTTGGAACAGACAGAAATGTGGACACTGACAATATCCATGTTTGAACCCACCTCTCCAGCTCATTGATCTTTTTGTCTTTGTCGTTCTTCTCATTCTCCATTTCCCGAAGTATCTCAAGAAGACGGTCGACCTCAGCCTGCGCTTTCCCAGAATCCTCTTTGTGACGGGCCACTTCTTGCTCCAGGTTTTTAATGCGTTCAGCCAGTTCGGTGTTGGCTTGAGCTTCCAGTGCTGCATTCTGAGCCTGACAGACAACGTCCTTCTTAGAGATCAGATTATTTCCTATTTACTCAAAAATAATGGTTATTTTTCCATTTGTCATCTCACCCTCTTAAGCTGATTGTCCAGTTTGAGACACTCTTCCCTTTTCTGCTCCAAAACAATCTCCAGACTCTTGAGTTTGGCATCTTTCTTCAGTCCTGAGGAAGCCAGGGAAGAGGCGTGCTCCTTCAGGTCCAACAGAGACGTCTGAATATTTAAAAAAAAAAAAAGACATGTCACTCTTTGAGCTGATAAAAGTAAAACCGAATTAAAGAAAACTAAAAATACTTCATATCTAAAAAAATATAGATAATGTGACTCATTAAAAAGTAAGAAAAAATGGGGAAAGTTAATTTCTTACAACAGTGTTTCACAGTTTTAATAGAATCACAGTAAAAAAGAAAAGAAAAGTGTATTTCTGCGTCTGCTTCTCACCTCTCTGTCCGACAGGTCTCCCTGCACTAAGCTCAGTTTCTCCTTCAACTCTTTCAGTTCCTTCTTGGAACAATCAAGCTCCTCCGTCCTCTCCCGGTCGTCTCGATCTCGCTGCTCCTTCAGGCGCTCGATGATGCGCTCCTTCAATGGTTTAAACATTTTTTGACAGGATATCAACAATCAAAACATACTGGAACAAAGAAAAAGAAAACTGAAAACCTCAAACAAGCGTAAATCTACTTTTTCTGCGAGTGACTCCTCCAGCGTTGTGAGAGCAGTGTCCGTGTTGGAAGTGTCCGCCTGCAAGGACTTCACTCTCTCCTTTAGGCTGCTCATCTGCTTCTCCTTGTCCCTCAGTTGCTCCTGTAGGTTCTCAATCTGCAGGTCAAACACCATAACTATCAGTCAAAATGGACATTGACCACTCAACAATAATTAACAGAAAACCCTATACTGGATTTTTGTAAAAGTCACCTTTTTCTGTAGCACATTAATTTTGCGCTCCTTGACTTCCAGCATGTCCTTTAGGTCGTGGATTTCTCCGTTGAGGGTTCCCTTCTCCTCTGACATTTCCTGTATCTGTTTGCTCTTCTTATTTAAAGTTGCTTCCTTCTCCTCCAAGCGCAGACGTAAGGCATCAACCTGGGTCGGATCAGACAGAAAGCTTACACACAGACAAAACAAAGAACACTTTTGTTAAAGTAATTATATTGCCCCTGCTAGCTGTACCTCTGTCTGTAAGATGGCAGCGCGCTGCTCCTTGGCAGTGAGGGATTCCTTGAGGACTTCAATGTGCTGCTTGCTGTCTGAGAACTGGTTAGTTAGTGTCTCCAGTTTAGTCTGCAAACCAAGCAGCTCGGTGTCCTTCCTGGAGAGGTCTTGCTTCACCTGTTCCATCTGAAAAACGAGAGAAAAAAATGTATTTAAGATCTACTTTGATGCATAATCATACAGAATAGGAAATGTCTTGTCTCCTGTTGCATCTGACCTTGTTTTTCATGAACTTGGTGTGACTGCGGTACACCTCCATCTGCTTCATCTCCTCTTGACGCTCCTCACAGCTCAGAAGTCCATTGGATTTCATCATAAGCAGCTCCTCCTCCATGTCTCTCAGATTTCGCTCCATAGAATTGATTTTTGCATCCTGGGGTTAAAAGAAATATGTCAACAGGTTCTGACTGCATGACACAACGCAAGACAAACACGCACACTGATACAGTAAATCCCCACCTTCATGTCGATAACAGTCTGTAAAGCCTTTGTTTTGGTCGACTCAGGAGTTCCTTCGTATCGACGATGAAGCTCCTGTTGAATCAGACGTTAAAAAAAAAGGCATGCATGAATAAATACTGAGGTAAATCTAAACCAAACTATTAAAGACATACCAAGGCAAATAATAAACGTTAGATTAAGTGTAGATTAAACAGGCAATACCTCTCTGAGTGCAGTAATCTCTCTGTCTCTCTGGTCCAGTAAACTCTCAAGATGGTGCCTGTGCATTTCTGCATCAGCCAGCCTCCTGGTCCTCTCCTGGTCCTCCTCTGATGCTTTAGCAGACGGCCCTGAAACAACAAAGGCAAAAAGAATTAGACACTTACAAAGTTTAAAATGCCACAACTATTTAAGGTGAGCAGCAACGAGAAAACAGAAGCTGTCCTATGATTCAGATGGCTGGTCAGTTAGGGACTTTGATACCAAAACATGGAATTGCTTTTGGACAATCTAATACAAACTCTTCAGCTGTTGATAGGCTTTATCTAAAGTCTGAAGGGTGAATCGGGGCTGGATCACAGAAAGAAAGCAGGGGAAAAAGGCTTGCAGTGGTTTTGTGAGGCTGACAAACAGACCCTTCTCAGTCAATCTGACCAGTTTTACATAAATGTTCCTGACAAATGAATATGAATACGTCAACACCAGAGCCACGATGGGTGAGCAACATTGGACTCCTGTGAACGTTTTCTTCTGAATAAAACATTGTAAAGTCCTAACAGCTCATATTAACATGATAAACATGTAGTGAGTTTGTTGAATCGATAGGAAAAAGTGGTTCATTCTTTTTATATTACTTTAAAAAACCGTTTGACTAAATTATTTTAGCCACACCGTTCCATTTGGATCCAGATTTTGATAGAACTGCTCGAACCTTTAAGGTGGTTAATTTTAAACA
>SSNR01000035.1:260101-301408 GCA_006937965.1 Callopanchax toddi | reverse complement strand
GCATATAGCCGCATATAAGAGGATTAACTAGATGTTCAAAACTCTAACCTATGCAGGGGGAGAAGAATGAGAGGTATTACTAAAGCCGACGCACTCAGTGAAATGTGTTTTTCTGCTCAGAACGTGTTTGGCACATCCAGATAGATGATTCTATTCAAACTAAAAATTGAGTTGATGAGATCAGAAACTGAAAATATGCTATTCTGTTCAAAAATATATATTTTTAAAAAGCACTCACCTGTGCTTCGTCCTGAATAACACGGTACTGTTCCTTCCAAACAGCGATTTTAGAAGCTTCGTCTTTCCTCAGGGCCCGCTCCTTTTTTAACTCTGGGCTCCAGAAGGTTTTGATGGAATTCATGGAGGAACTCAGTTTACTCTCCTTGACTTCCACTTCACGCCGCAACATCTCATTTTCACGCAGAACCTGAGAGAACAGGGTGAATGTTTAGCACATAATTGCATCAAATGTGATAAGGTCATCCTGTCCAAGAAAATGCCTACATTCTACACAAAAGAAATCTGCAAACTGGAAGGTGTATTAGTGAAATACCTCTTTAAGTTGAGCCTGCAAGTCGAGTATGGTGTTGTCTCTGGCCTGTCTTAGAGAATGGGGCACTGTGGAAGCCATATGGTGGTCTCCAAAAGCTAGCGCATCACCTGCCATCATGCCTGCTGGCAGCACAGCATTAGCAGGCACTGAGGTGGAGATATTTGGAGTGCTAGCTGCTACAGCTCCACCACTGCTTCTTGACCCATACGTCACCCTCTGCCTCCCTGTGGCGGTCACTGCCACACCACTTTTGGGAATGTGGTCCCCAGCCATGGCGACCTCATTATCGCTCAGGTACATTGGTCCCGAGGTGGCATAAGCAGCATTGAGGGACTGGATGTTCTCCATGGAAAGAGTTTTGCCTCCTGCACCTCCAGGACCTCCTCCACTGCCGCCAGTGCTGTTGGTACGTCGGTGTCCCATCCGAGGAGAGCGAGGAAGGCGAGGCGAACGGCCAGAACCCTGATTACTACCACCACCTGCATCTCTTCCCCCACTATGGTTGGCATCACCTCTGCCAACAGAGCGGGCACTACCATACATCTTCTGCTAAACTGAAAACAGGAGCACACAGCAGGACTGAAGTACAACCACAAGTACGTGTGTGTGGGTATATCCTTTAAGAATTTGTGGGTTTGCCTCCAAACAGTGGGGTAAATTTGTGTTGATGATCTTGTTTTAACTGGAGGTGGCGAAAATAATATTCATGATATCGCAGAAGTCTTTTGCTCTGCAAAGAAAAGAGTAATCCCTTGTAAAATACAGGACAGCAGCATGTAGATTTATAAAATCTCTCACAATAATCTCATAATCGCAGAATACATGTCAAATTTAAATGGTATTAACACTCAACATGAGACTGACAGAGACTGTGCAAGTTACCTAAATCTCCTTCTGCGTGAAAAGTCTCGTCTTTAGAGCACTGAGGTCCTTTGAAACGATCCCATTTATTCTACTTTACACGTCCAATTCATGTACAATTATTCCAGATGAAAGAAACTGTGAAGAAATTTAATATTTAAAAATAAAATTATTTTAATAAAAATATTTGTTAATATGGATAATATTATAAACTACTGCAACTGGTAAAGCCTAATGCTGATTTATAGAATTATTGGTCTTATAAAAACCTGTTAAGTTTTAAAATAAAATCATAAAAACTGATAGTCAAGGTAAAAGTAGAAAGAAATGTAGTATAGTTTGTTTATCTGATTATATTTAAAGTCTATTAATAAATTTTCCTCCAACATGCCAATACATGTGTACTTTTTAAATAGTCTAAATTACTTGTCAGTGCTGTACAGACAATTTTTCTCACAAGACCCCAAAACTTCAGCCACTAGAAGGACAGATGTATATGTTTAACAGTGACTTTAGTTGTATTTAGAGGGGGGAAAGTACCCTGAATGTTGTAACAGCTGTTTAAACAGATCCATGTTTGATGTTGTTTAAAAAAATTTAATTATAGTGCTGAAGCCCAGGATGTGTAGGCCTTTTTGAGTACTGACAATAAATTATTGCTGTATTTTTACCTCACTATGAGTTGCCCTGAAAGCAGCTAAATCCACACTAACAAACTGGTGCTAACAGCTAATATTTATATTTTTTAACACAAAATTGTGACGTCTTCTTGATACGTAATTCAACCAGTTTTCAGATTTTACCTGCAGAAAAAATGTCGGATTACAGAATCATTTTTATTACAATGTGCTGACGCTTAAACTAGCCTGGGAGGGGAAAGGGGATTGTCCATGGGAGACATGGTGGGGAGAAAAATCTCTATGCCTGAAACATTTTGTTACAGATAGCGTGTCGAACAGTTAGCTAGACGTCTGATGTGAGCATTTTAAAGCAAAGGTCGTCAAAAAACGACACATTAACACACAGTTTTAGCATTTTACACATTCTTAACGAGTAAGTACAGCGTCTGCTTTGGAAACACCCATCAAACCATTTTCCTCTAGTGAACGGTTTGTCGTTGTTGTCAGCTACGCTTTTCTCCATTCAGAGCTTCGCCTTTATAGCTGCGAGTCTTCTAAATGTTTAAGATGTAAATCACCCAAGGCTCACTCCTAACGTTAGCTCGCCGTGGCATATGCAAGCTAGTTCGTCCCAATTTATATGGCCATGCTAAATCTCTATTTTTTTTTGTCGCTAACACAATAGCCAGTAGTAAAAAAAAAAAAGAAAGAAGAGAAACCCTCTTCAAACAAACTACCTTTTTCGTTGTCTGTTGAAGCTCAAATCGGTTCCAGAGCTCAGTTCTCTTTCAAACGGATACGGCCGAGAGATTTAACATGTTATGGTGTTTATTTCGGTAACTGGTTGTCTGATTTTCCCATCTTTTTGCCAGCAGTAGCAGCGGCTCAGTAGAGCCAGGGCGCCTCAGTGACGTCAAGCCCTCTGTGCGCGTCCACGAGAACCTTCCTCGCCACGCTTGAATTTTAAACGCGCGGTCACGAGCTCCATGACTGGAGAATGAATGTAAATTAGCCAACATCCATAATAATAATAATAATAATAATAATAACAATAATAATAATAATAAGACCTTGGACTTAAGACTGGTAAAAAAAAATGGCTTCACACAGAGACAAACAATTGGACTCATTATTGTTTGGATGGTCTGATTTCATCAGTTTCATCTATTTGTTAATCTTTTCTGACTTTCTCATGCTGTCCTGAGTTATTATGAGACTATGTTATTGATTTCCAGAATCAAAGTCAGAATCTAATTTGAGTTTGTGTCCTGTCTGTGTGAGCAGGGTCTCCACTGACACTTGCCAGTTTCCTCACTCTAGAGGAGTACAGGTCCAGGATGGAGGGCAGGTTGGAAATTTATGCTCAGCTGAGAACTTTCACATTTAGTCTTTACATGCATCCTGACCTGATTCCTTCATACGTGTTACAACTAGAAGAATGAGTGTATACACTTGGGATTAACTATTGGCAGGTCAACAACTTGGTAGGGCACATTTTATTCCTTATGTTTTAATAAAGTATACACTGAAACAAACTGGAAAAATAAACAACTAAAGAAATTCTGATCTCTGCTTGCACCTAGAATAAACACTTGAGTTCAGATTTCAGTTATCTGCTCTTTATGCAAATAAATTTAAAGCTTAACTTCAGCACACTTTTGGTGTGTACACAGATAGACACGACACAATGTCAATGACAAGAGCATTAGAAGGATTGAGTGATAAGTCTCTTATGAAGCCTCTTATTGCTGGTTAAAAATGTTCAGACTTTTTTTCTCAACTAATAATAAAGTTTTATGAAACTTTAAGGCAATAAAACTATTTATTCAGTATATTCTTTCAGATGTCCTTGAATTATTTAATTAAAAACAGCAGCTAACCCTTAATTGGTCACTGCTTTTTACATAATGCATTCATTTTAGGGAAAACCAGAACAAGTAAAACACCTGGCGGTCATTTCATGTCAGGCCAAGTGTCAATATTCAATATGGACCAAGAAATATTTATATTCAAACTGCTAAATTAATGTGGTCCCAAGTGTCCCTGACCATTTAGTGTACCTCAGAATGTCTCTCTTTAGTATAAACATTAAGGTAGTAATTATATATTGTGATGTGACTATCATCTGCCTGGACTACTAAGCGTCTCCTGTTGTTTAAAAACTTTGACCCTTGTATACATAGTGGTCACTACAGTTCTTTTTCTCAAAAAACATTTATAGTATTAGATTTGAATGTTCTTCCAATTGACACTGCCGCCTACTGGTCAACTAGTGTAAGTACAGGTTTCTCAAAACAAAATAAACACCCTTAAAACCAGACAATGGTCCACCTCAGGAATATTTTTGCCAAATGTATCTATAGTAGGAGTTCCTTGATGGAATTTAAAAAAAAATCTTTTGTCAAGATACATAGAAACAATTAAAAAAATGTTAAAATTGAATGTGTTTACTTTGCTTAAAGCAGAAATAATGATTAATATGTTCAGTTGACTGGATTTAATTTGTTACAGTTCAACAGTTATGTTTATTAGTAACTCTGTTTTTCTTTAAACTAATTTATAAAAAATATATTTGACTGTCTTAATTAACAAGTTTATTTTACTAAAATGGGATTGCCAAATCAGAGTTATACAAGAGTCTGAAATACTGTATGTATTGGCTCTCAATACCAGAATCTGTGCATGTCAAATTAAAATATTTCTTCCTGTAAATTAACAAGTTTGTTACAAGTTTTTATTAACATGTTTTATTACCACTTCATCATATTAGTATCAGAATGTATCTCCCTATTTATGCACAACCTGAATGCAGAACATTGAACATGTTGAAACAATTGCAATCTAAATCAAGTAGCATTGATACAAGATGCATCAATAATGAACAGCAAACTGAAAAAAATAGAAATAAATAACAATGATTGCACTGAAGAGACACCACATGTATGTTAATTTAGCTTTTGATTGCACATTACATCTCCATATCCTTCATTCATGTGTCACTGATCTGACTGATTTTCATACTCCATAATGTAAACCTTTGTTTTTGTTTGATTAATTTATTTTATAAAATATATTTTAGCAACTTTTACATCAAATGGGGGCTCATCCAGGATGATTATTTGATAGGATATTGTGTGCTTTTGTTTGTGGTGTAATCAAAACTAATGTGGTAGCATACATGTGGGGAGGTTACATTTAAGTAAGTATGAAACTTTCTTGGTCATCGGATTTTCCACATTACTTAAAATCAACCAGCATAGAGAAAGACGTAAAATCCCCTGATCAACCACAGACCCATAGGGTTTAGTTTAAAAACACACCACGAGGGGGCAGTGCTCACCTTAAAAAAAGGTCGTGATTTTTTTTTACAAGAATATATTTCGTTGGCTGTTTCCATTCCTAGAAAAATAAATCCACATACCTAATATTTTATATATGTAAAGGAAGTTCACCTGGCACGTATTATGGCGTGATTAAAAGCATCACGATTCTCTTTTATGAATAACATTTGGTCTACAATTACAAATCTATCCTCTAAACACAACACACTAATATGCATGTTTCACTGGTATGTGTTTGCACATGCGCGCTTAATATTGCTGTTTTCCTTCATCAATCTGTAGCAACTTCGCCACTTGCTTGAAAAACAAAAAAATCTAAATCTGTCCATTAAAGGGACTACATATCTGCCTGACACTGATACGTGTTTATTGAATATGCGTTCAGTTTAAAATAAGCAAAGACTGTTTTACTTTGTAAGGCTCATTTCAACACCGTCTATAACTTGTGTTGTGGATATTTAAGGTAAGCTTACCCAGTTCACTGAACACTGGCCTGGTTAGAAGCTATCATGATAATTGCTACAGCAAGACTCACCGACAAGCTAGTTACCGAGAGCCTAACATCACAGATTAATACAGTTCATGTCACCTATTTTTGGCTTGTGTTTTATTACTGATATTTGCGTTTAAACGACAAACGAACGTTGGTTAAAATTAAGCTTCTAATAATGTTGAATTGAATGGAGGATGCTAGGCGGTGAGACCACCTTTTTTTAGGCCAAAATTATGGCATGCCGAGGTAACATATAATCAAACTATAATCTTTTTCAATAACTTTTTAAATATGAGCAATTGCTATAAAAAGTGATCATTTTACTAGTCAGAAACAATATCTAGGACATCTAAAGTAGCACTTTTACTTGTAATAATTGTACTACAAGGTATCTTCTGCTGAGATTGTGTTTAATAATTTAATTACTATCATGGCTATACCTATAATTAAAGCCTTTTTAGTTATAAAGAACATTTTTGGTATCCAAAATGATTTTCTTCTGATCCTCAATCAACATTTCAAACATTTTGAATAGGCATTTTAGAAGGAGGAACTCACATTTTGGACACATTGTTTCCAGTCATAATTTGTCATTCAGTTGTTTTGTTAAAATTTCTCATTAAGTTCTCAGTAGATAAAAATATATATTTTGTAATCACATTGTTGTTAATCATAAATTCAATCGTGATGTCTGAAAATTATTTTTAACTAGTAATTAGGGCTGCATAATTGATCAAAATGAATCATCAGTATTACAAAGGATTAAAATAAATCACAGATACAATTTTCTTGCCAAAAATTTGCCAATCAGGTGAGCCTCCTCACTGCCCCTATAATGATGGTAGCAGCCAAAATGGAGAGGGTCATGGATAAAAAAAAATAAAAGAGTAGAGGGATGAAAATATGTGTTTATTGTAAGTGATGTTGTCTTTGCAATATTCTGAAATAATAGTGCAATTGCATATTTCCCCAATATTGTGCAGCCTTATTTATGATATGTATAATAAATAACCATAGTTACTTTAGTAAATATGTTTTATTTGGATATTTAAATTTACATTATGGATATTTGAAAGATTATTTTATTTTTGGTCATCTAAAATGTATCTTATGAATAGTAACAATGGGATTGCAGATTTAAGAAAGGCATGTTTCTGCTAGAAAGAGTTTTTTAAAATACTATTCATAATAATGTACATTTGAAAATTAAGCTGAAGACTAATTGACATAAATTATAGAAATGTTGTAATTTTTCAGAAAAAAAAATAACGTTTGATATATCTTTGTAATTGCTGAATAAGCCAATGGTGTTCTGAAAAAGCCATTTTGACTAGAGGGAATTTAATTATGAACCTCTGCTTTGAAAGGTCCTTTATAGTTATTATATGATCAATTGGCTTGTCATACATCAAGACCCGCCTAGCTAACGTCACTTTGCTTGGTAGCAGTGGCGCTTTTTGTCACCGCCTTTCCAACCGACGTTCACACCGGTGAATGTATCCGGTGCGGGGTTAATCACTCCGGGATGGAAACTGTACTTCGAAACGGTAAAGTTGCGAGATATATTCTTACTTATCGGTGGTTACAGATGAGTTAAAACGTAATTCAACGTTGATGTTAGTTGTGAGAACCTGTAAGTTGAATTAAAGGGCTCAATAAAAATTTAAAAAGACGTGATGACGCGGAAATTAGTCATCGTTGGTTCTCGTTTTCCTGTTAAAGGATTAGCCAACGCTAGCTAACTAGCTGTGTGCTAGCTGTAGTGGTGGTTAGCCTGCTAACAAAGAGCCGCTGCTCCCCTTCGTTTTGTAATATTGACTCGGTGTTACCATTTCAAGCGGATGCGGTATTATGTTCATACTATAATTAAAATATAGGTACGTTGCTACTAGTTCATCTGAATTATCGTAGCTTTATCATTTCGTATTACATTGTTTATTTTATATATCTACAGCTAAGATTTCTGACATTTATGGTTGCGTACGCTGGTTATGGCTGCAACCATGACAGGAAAACTGTGATTAATATGTAACAACATCGTTACTGCAGGTTTGCACTGCTAGCAGATGACAGGATGCAAATTTGTTTTTGTTTTGCGGAAATACTGAATGTATTTTTGTATGTTTTGCATATCTGGTTCGTGTGTTACGCCTGACATTGCGGTTGAAGCGGTTGGAATGTAGTTATGCTTACAATGTTAACTCAACTAAAAGCAATGTGTGTTATTTTCTTATTTTATTGGTAGCAGCACTAATTGTCAAATGTGCTGAACAGCCAGTAAATGTGAGGCCCTGATTGACAGATTTGTGTTTGTTATTATGATGATCATACGTTTTATAGATGGCAGTAACTACTTTAACAGCAATCGGTTCAATGGTATATCATTTGTAGACTGCAATTTAAAAATGTAATCATAATAGCAAATCTGTGGTATGTCCTGAAGAAATAAATAACAAGAAATCTAATCAGACAGGTGCAACCCTAAACACAATCGCAATCAATGATCTAATAACCACAAACATGTTATTTATATTATTACTCTGGAAATCTAATTTAATAGGCAATAAGCAACTTTCAAAGCATAGATAAATAGTGTGTAACAACCCTTTGGTTCTGTTTTAAACAGTATTGTTAAATTTTATGTACACTGTAAATCCTTTCTTGTTAACACTCAACCAGGTCTCTATCATGTGTGTTGACAGTTGCCTTAATGTTGGTTACTTTTAAATGATTTGAACCATGTAAAGCAAGCTTTTGTTTTCTGTTTTTTATTGCAGAAAAAGTGGACTGGAGCACATTCAGGCTGTTTGCCCATCCTGCCTTTGCCCAGAGTGGGGTGATTGATGCCAGTTTTAGGCTGTGCGTGTTTGTTCCTCACCAGTGATTCCTTATGCTTGAAAGAAGCTGCACCCTGTGTCTTACAGGATGGATGGTGTGAACTTAAAGAGACTTTTGTATCAACATCAGTACTTTGAATTCTGCTGTGGTGCTCGGTCTTTTTCTGCTAACAAGAGAACACCCCCCATCATACATCCCCAGTCTCTGTGCTGCGTCTATAAAGACTTTGAACAGTAGAAATAAGGACAGCACAAGATAGATATTCTTGAGTTTATAATATACTTTTGGAAGCACAGATTGGCACCGCTTATGTAAGCCTATGTGACAGACATGGAAAGCTTCTTATTTTAAAAGATTTTTTGTTACTGTACCTTTTTAGTCTGGGTGGTGGGATGTCGGAAAAGCCAGATGACAAAATGGTGAAGTTCCTAGCTCCCCCTCAAAAAAGTGGAAATGGCCCCAGTTCTGGTTCAGATTCGATGGTGAATGAGTCCCGATCAGCAGATGTGAGACGCCGGCATCACACCATGGAGCGCGACAGGTGTAACCCTGAACACCGGTTCTTGCGTCGAAGTGTCATCAGTGATTCCAATGCTACAGCATTAGCCCTTCCTTTACCTAGCAAAATTCCCATTCTGGCACCTCAGCGAACTGAGACACAGGAACCTGTCCTTCAGCGGCAAAAGGCTGTTGTTACTCACTTATCAAAGGCTGAACTAAGAAAAGAACAAAATGAGAAATATGCTGATAATGGAAGTGAAAAACAAGAAAAATATGTAGAAATAGCTAAGGAAAATGTGCCTTCAGCTACTGTACGAGATATCTGTGATGGAGAGGTATTGGTAGCAGCTCACACTGCACCATGCCTAGTAACAGCATTGCCAATTCATTCAGAACCTATAAGCTCCACTGAGGTGAAGGAGCCTCCTGAGGATGAGGGGGAGGAGGAAGATAAGGATTCTGCTAAGGCACGAGCAGAAGCAGTGCAAAGAGAAGCAGAAAAAAGAGAGCAAGAGGACATCGAAGAGGCAGAGACTAAAGCAGTGGGAACATCACCTGATGGACGATTTCTGAAGTTCGATATTGAAATTGGACGTGGCTCTTTCAAGACTGTCTACAAGGGCTTGGACACGGAGACCACAGTGGAGGTAGCATGGTGTGAGCTGCAGGTATGAATTTTCAGTTTTTAGTATCACACTTCAATAGTTGCTATAAATATAATTTTAACATGTTTCTTTGTTGTAGTGTAGTGTAGTGTTGTAAAATTGCTACAGGATGCACAGAACTAGATATTCAGTCACCATATCTCTCAAAGAACAGGCCTGTAAGCTACATTATAAAGAGGTGGTTTTACACTGTGAAACACAGGCTGTTTTTGCACCACGGTTTTGATAAACATGACTAAGATAGTTAAAGGGATACTACACCAAAAAGGGATTTTATTTTTTGTTTATTGCAATTTCCCCATGGTTAGATAAGTGGGCAAAAACAATTTGTAACCAGCCCAGTCGTTATCCTGATCCAGCAGTACACCTTTAGCTTTAGCTTAGCAGAAAACAATATAAGTAAATGGTAACAACTAGCATTGTGAGAAAAAAGTTCTTCCGTTAACACGTATCCACACATTGTTTACAAACCTCACAGACGATGAAAAATAACACAAAGGCGCAAGCTGCACAAAGATTATCAGCGGAGGCTTACAGCTGTTCTTTGTCATAAAGTAGTCCCCGGTCAAGTAGTCCCCAGTCTAAAATAGTACCTGTAATTCCTTCTTGTTACTTTTTATTTTCACTTACAATCGATATGATTACCGGTATTTTGGTCACTAAGCAGAATTAGTATCACTACTGAGTAATTTTAAGGACTTTTTTTCTCACAATGCAAGTTGTTACCATTCACTTACATTGTTTTCTGCTAAGCTAAAGGAGTACTGCCGGATCAGGATAACGACTGGGCTGGTTACAAATTGTTTTTGCCCACTTAACTAACTATTGGGAATATTGCAATAGACAAAAAATATATACTTTTGGTTGGAGTATCCCTTTAAGCTTGTTTTGTTTTTTTTTTTGACTGAACAACAGAAGTTAGCTGATGTATAGCTTATTTTTGACTGTCGATTTTAAAAGAGTTTCTCTGTGAAATACTTATATTCTGCACCCTTGAGTGCTTAACTGTCAATAGAAAATTAACACTATCTTGTGTTTGTCTTTTTAAGCAGACATGAAGGAGATTTAGTGTTTTATTTGCTTGCATGGATTTAGATCCACAACACCTTTCCCCATTGTTACCTCTGCTTCAGTCTTTGGCTTTTACTTTCTGATCAAAATGGTCAGATTTATCTTTTGATTGTTTTCGAATGCTTGAGTCATAAAAGCATAGCAAATAACTTCCCATTTCTGTTTTTTTTTCCCAGCCAAATTCAGTGATTGATAAAAGGACAGTTGTCTTTAGTGGAAACTTTTAGGTGCTTCTGTGAAATTAGCAACCAAATTCTATTTTAATGGATAATTCTAATGTTATGATTAGTCTAATCACCGACCAAAATTACTACTGATTTAGCCTGAAGTTTTCCTATTTTTTTTTGTTAGTGTAGAGAATAGTTTTCACACTATAAAATAACCAGAACTAATTAGCTGTAGCTAACCATGTTTTTATTGATTGAAGTCAATTAAATACCACAATTATCTTTTTCAAGTTTAAACATGATGATATATGACATTATTTATACTAATAATTATGGTGTCCCTTTTTAAACAACATATATATTTAGCAGATTTGACTTTTTGACCTAATTTGAATTGGATTTTAATCTAGACTCTGGTTTAGTGATGGGGAATTGTACCAAATTGTAGCTCATCTGTCTCCTCAGTTACAGCAACTATAGACCTCAAAGTTGGACCTCATACACCACATAAATATTTCCTTTTGCTGTTTGTCTTTCACCCTGTCGTGAGAGCAAACTGCTTCACACAGCAACAGATAGAGCTACAGTCACACAACGAGGTTGTTTCAGAACAATGTGAAGATTACAGACAAGTGCCCCTCCCCCCCCCTCACAAGCCAAATCACACACGCATGCTCACTGCATTCCTGCTGCTAAAGCTTGTGTGAATGTAAAACGGGTCACATTCCTCACAGAGAAATCTCCTGTGTGAAGCACAGCAGGCTGACCTGCCAAGTCCTGCTTCTTAACCATCCGGCCACCTCCCAACCTTTTCACCTCTACACATTTCCTTCTTTGTTTCTTTACACAATTTTTATGTCGACGTACTATAATAAGCTTTCGGCAGCTTTAAAATTTTTTAACTTACAAATTTGAGTGCTTATTATTTTCTTAGTAATGATTGTTTAAATTGTTGTAAATAAAACCTGTTTGTTAGTTAAAGTCACACAGTAAAAGATTTGTTTGTGTGTCGGTGTTAAATCAAGAGTAGGAGTTTAATTTTATGCGTTACTTTGGATAGCTTCAAAAGTAACTATTGACATACTGACCATTTTATTATTTTCTTCGATTACACTAAAGTGTTTTTTTTTTTTGCTTAAAACAAGAGTAATGCTGTTTGATAGGGCCGTGTAACTCCACTGGTTTCATAATCAAATTCTGATTTACAAGGTATCAGGTTGATTTATTTATCCTATTCATCATCCCTTTGACTAAAATACTAATTGTGTTTTTGATATAAAGGAAAAGAACCAAAGGCACTCATCACCTTAAGACTAATGCCTACAGAATTTCATAAATTCATAGAAAAAGAATTAAATGATTTAAGTCATCTAAGTTAAATTAGAATTTATTTTCTTTTTCTTTTTTAATATAAGAATGGCTTTTGGTGTCCATAAAAGGACAAGGTCCTCAAATTTACTAATTTGTCTTCTGGGAAATGAGTATTTGCCCAAGGCAATAACAATTTCAGTTAAAGTTTGGTAATGAAACGGGTCTGACAGGTTTTCTTTCTGTGATCTTCCTTAATCTCGGCTGGATGATCAAGCCAAATTAACACTTTTGAGCCACAACTTTGACAAAAACGATAAATATTTTCTGATGTGTTTTGACACATTTTAACACATTTCTTATACCTTTTAAGGAACATCTGTTAGAGAAAATACCCTCCTGAAAAGTATAAGAGTATTAGCTCAACAAATGTATTTCACCCTCTTTCATTCTGTAAAAATAGGTTTACATAGGTAAACATTGTGATTAAACTGCACTGGCTCAAGTATAAAAGGCCATTTGTTCTAAGTCTCTTAAGGATTTCTAGGCGGATGCCCTTTTTTACTTAGTCATGACCCCACTCATTAGTTTCGTGTCTCGTGTTGCAGGCATGTCTGAACAATAAGTAGGTCAGCGCAGGGAGGAAGTTGAAGAAAAGGGGAATGCATTCAGGAACCTCCCCTTTCTTCGTCACACATCCATTTTCATCTACATCATCTTTCACTTACGGCCTCCCCAAATCCTTCTTATCCCATTGGCTGAAGCTACACTTGAGAGATTAGGAGGACACCAGGCCTCTCTCTGTACAGCTGGCCAAAGACAATTACTGGGTGTGACGAGCTGAACCCAAACACTCTAACATAGGGACTTGTCTCACATTAATCTTCATCATTTGTTGAACAATGAGCTAGCATTGGATCTTTCTTGCATATTTAATTTTAACAAATTTGGAAATAAATGTCATGTTTATCAATTAGCAGGATTCCTCAAATTTTAAAAACATTGTAAATTTCACAAATACTGCAACAATTCTTTGTATAACAATGTTGACATTTAGTAAATACAGTAAAGCATTTTAGCTAAAGTGGAGCACCATAAAGCTGAACAAATAAGATTAGCAGACACATTTAATTCTGTGTGGAAGGTTGTAAAGTTTTACACCTTAAAACCTACAATGAAAAGCTCAGATTTATGTTGGTAAAATCATCAAGAATGAATGTTTTTTATGTATTTGCATTTGCACTGCCCTGGTGACGTGTACTGTGGCAGGAAGTATCGTAAAGGTGATTACGTCTCTCACACAGCTGTATGAGATGTAATGACTAAACTTTACAGGTGTGTTATTGAGATTAAAATGAGAGGTGTGGCCTGGTTACCAAGTACTAGGCCACAGAAGGACTCATGGCCGCTTCCCACATTTAGCCCTCGATCCACATTTATTCTCATTTGTGATGTATTTGATATTTTGTACCAATGAGCATCAGCAGCTTTTTTTACAGATGAATTGTGTTTAATTAGCATATGAAACAAAATCCTTGTGAAACAAACATTCTGATAGAGTGATTCAGCAGAATTCTAATTGAATTAATTTTATTATTTAAAAAAAGCACTTGTGTACTTTAACCCTAAAAAAGTGATATTCAAGATGAGCAACACTGACATAATCGTAGAATTTTCAGCTCAACTGTACTAAGTTTTTCTGGTATCCTGTAACAAACACTGCTGCTCCAGGCTCTAATAGGGTTTTTCCACTAAAGCTTTTCTAGTGCTAGACCAGAGAGCTGTACTACAAAAGCCACATTTCCTGCTTAGCTGACTTTGTTGAGGTGAAAGTCAGAGTTTCTGGTATCGCAAAGGAGATGAGTGTGGCTAGATCACCATGGTGGAGCAGGTTATGAGCTGAGAGGTTTGGGCCTAACTGTGCTTGTTCACTGATTCAGTTTTTAACGGGAAAAGTAAGATAAAAACAACATTTAGATGTCGTGATGGTTCTGTTATAAACGTTTAATTGTCAAAATAAAGTACAAACTCCACTGTCGTCTTTAGAACCAATCAGCACACAGCACAGTCGTTGATCTGATGTTTTATTTAACACAATACAAGTTTTTTTTTACATTTAATTATTAAATAATTCAAAGAAATATGCCTGTTGATTCTGATTTAAAGTAAAAATCACTCAGTTTAATCAGAACTCTTTATGTAGATGATCCTCAGCATCAGAAAAATTAAAAATAATTTAACTACCGTTATGTGTGGAAAATTAAATCCATTCTCATCTCCTAGATTACTGCAGGAATATCAGAAATAAAAATAAACTGGAGACATTTCTTGTGTTTAGTCCTGATTTGTTCATTAGTTTAAAAAACAACACAATTCAAGCCTCTCTAAACATAAGACGATCATTTAATTTGATCAATTAAGTGATTTATGGGACAGAATCATAGAGAAATAAACTTTGATTGTAGAATTAAGTCTCAGGTAGTTCTGACCTGATTAAAACAGCAGCAGGTATTAACTCCTTGATTTACTGGAACATTCCTCTCTCGTTCTAACTGGGAATGCTGGTTTTCCTGTCAGGATTTTATTTCCTTCACTCTCCATTAAATAAAACCTGCTGTTCTTTTATAAATAAAGTCTCAGGGCAAGTAGTTGTGTTTTTTTTTCGTGGTTTCCCTAATTTACCTTTATTTGATTTGTGAATGCGTAAAATACAACTTTTTATGTGAACGCACTCTGAGACTGAAGCTGAAAGCCTGAATTAAAGTAAATCACCTTTGTAAAACCTAGTCTCTCGAGAAGTTTTAGGGTTTGTAAAGCCAGCCTAAGGGAAGAAATTCCAGCTCAGTTGAACTTGTTTTAGGAAACCCTCAGGAACTGTTTGAGCCAAATCTTAACTGGTTCTACAAAAAACAACTCTAGAACAAGAATGTTCCAGTGTCAGTCACCACCACCAAGCCATGTCATTATGTAGCTTTAAACATATATTCTACCATTCTCTCAGATGTTTTTTAGTTACTTATAGAGTTGGAACACATGCAAAGGAAGAAAGTAAAGTTTGATGAGAATCTGCGTTCTTTTTTATAAATTGTGTGATACTCGATCAGTGGCGCACAGACTAGCATTTGAACTGAATTTATTTTTACCACCATAAAGATGGCCTGTTCTGGTTATCTGACATTTGATTTGCAGTTTCAGTGATCTTTGTTCTCTGTCATAAGTCACACTATCATGACGACAGCAAAAAATGATTCACACAGAGAAAACTGCCTTCAGTTGAGCATCAGAGAGCGAAACATTTAATCACGTTTTTGACTTATAGCTGTTACCAATAATGGCTTACAAAGAGTTCTGCTAGTAGTTAGTCATGTCATGTTCACAGGCCTTCTCCCCCAGTCTATTTTAGGGGTGTTGGGTTATTTATGATGGCCTTTGCCTAGAAGCAGTACTTTCCATTCCATTTTGTAGCTAACACTAGATGTGATTTCACATTGGATTAAAATGCCTCCCTCAGGTCAGATAAAGCTTGCAAGTAGTATCTTAAAATATCATCAGCTGTTTACATATTGCAATCATTTATTTAGATGATTAGAAATGTTATTTTGAACTGGCCTTTTTTTTTTTGTCATTCTTGTGTACAGAAAACATCTTTAAATAAATTACAAAACTCGTGAACCTCAAGTCATTTTTATGCATGTAGCACACTGTCCACTGTCATTTCTTGCTGATATTTTTTGAATCTGTTCAACATGCTGAGTTGATTTTGAGACTGTTTGTAGGAGAAATGACTCATTTTTTCAGCTTGGTAAATTAGTGTTTGAGGGATAAACGGAGCAATGACAACAGGCAGCAGACCTACATTTGTTTATGTTTATGTATTTAGCAGACGCTTTTATCCAAAGCTACTTACAAATGATATTGTACGCAGGAAGTTACCGTCAAGGCTAACAAACAACTAACCCTGACATTAACCCTAAATAAACGACTTAGACGGTCGAACACTAGTTTCTTAGGTGACCGTGAGGGAAAAGAACACACAATCATCACAAAAAACAGGTTTCACTTCTCACAAGAACTAAATAAACTGTAGACACTCAGAAGACTTTTAGAACATTTCTTCTTCCTATTAAACTCTATGTATTAAATATATGTACAAATGTTACTTATGCATCATCTAACACAAGCTATGTTGCTCAACTCTGCAGACTTTCAGCATCTATTTTATGTCTAAATGTTTAGTGAAATAACATAGGGCTGCTTTCTTATTTCATGCTGATAATCTTGAAATGAGAAGTAATTAGCCTAACTCAGATATCTGTTATTTGCAGAAGTTTTAGTAGATATCATATGTCTTTGGCAGTTTTTATCTCTTACAAGAAATGTGACTTTTTGCTATTTTGGTCTTGGTAGGGGAAGACATTTGTTTACAGACAGCTGTCAATGTCTCGCTGTGCTTTTAGGGGTGAGGATGACTGGGTGTGTATCTGTGGATGTTTTACATTCTTATTTTAACATGGTATCCAGAAGAGAAAGAGGCATGAAGGAGTGCAAATAGAAGTAAATGATGATGTCACAAAACAGCATATTTGGTCCAGACACCCAGTAAAGTGCCACACACTTGGTTTCCTGTCACAGATTTTAAATTCAGTGACTTCTATTTCAGCATATCAATTTGTCTGCCCAATGTTTTCTTCAGACATGAAACCTCCCATCTTTCCAGCTAAAGCTGTGATCAGTTTTTTTCTTTTTTCTCAGAAATGTTGGACACTGGAAAGTTTTTCCGTCTCTTGCCAAGTCAGAAATTCCTTCGCTGCTCACAAATGGGCTGAATTTCCTGGACAGCTTGGCATGTGTCCAGGTCTCTGGGGGCTTCGGGGGAGGTCTTTGGCTATAGGGTTTCATGTGGCTTGTCCAAGTACTGTGAGCTTCCAGCTTTGTAGTCATGCATCCTGTAAATGTGGGTCATACTAGGATATGCTCAGGAAGCTTGGGGTGGGGGCGGTTCAGCATGTTCCAGATATTTTGCTAATGTCCAGAACCAACTAAAGACAAAACAATGTAATTGTGGTAGATTAGTGTTTTTTGTTCTTTCATTTATTAGTTGAATCAGTAAAAACTTATCAGCTTCCAAACTTTATTATTTATCTGCAACTTTGTTCAAAATGATTATAACCTGCTTTCTTTTTGTTAGTCTTAGTTGATGTCTAAATTAAAATGATTATCTAACAGATGTGAGATTGCACATGAACGTGACCTTTTCATGCCAACAAATTGTGGAATCAACCACGTTGAAATGATCTTTCAGGTTGTGTTGAATTAAAAGAGTTTTCCTGTACACTGAATACATGTGTTTCATAGTCTCATGTGAGCATTGAGTACAGCTACTGTAGTATAATATAAACTGTGAAAAGCTGCTGTTGGGAATGGCTCAAGGAGGCAGATTTTTTTTGTCTTAGTAATTCTCAATCATCTGTTGCTTTTCTGATTTTGGTTTCCATAAAATTAAGGCCAAAGCCAGTCACATTTTTTTGGTTTTTTTAGTTTTTGCCAGAGAAAGCCACATCCCTATGATCTCAACTGGATTTCTTTCAAAGCATGCGCATAATGAGTGAGAAGAAACAAGTCTACTGTAGTTTGAAAATGCATATTAATGTGCATTTATTTAGATGATAACGTGCACAAACTCTGTACTGCCATAAATATTTTAATCCTAATGTTTTGTCATTAAAGTATATTTTTACATGCACAGCTATAAATAGTGAAAACTCTTAGTCTTGGTGAAATTTTAAAATGTTTCCTTTGCTTCCTGCAGGATCGTAAACTGTCGAAGACAGAGCGACAGCGCTTTAAAGAGGAAGCGGGGATGTTAAAGGGACTACAGCATCCCAACATTGTTCGCTTTTATGACTCCTGGGAGGGACCTTCCAAGGGAAGGAAGTGCATTGTACTGGTCACAGAACTCATGACTTCTGGTACACTCAAAACGTGAGTCTCAACCTTGACAGATTTATCTGAGGTACTAACACAGGACACACAAAACATTTACACAGGGATTATATTATATAAATAAACAATATTCAGGTTGATGAGGAATATTTTTATGATCAGTTCTTTTTTCTTGTTTGCTGTTTTTTTTAACTAGTAATTGTACTTGACACACTTTTCTAAAAAGTCAGATTTATATAAAGATCACATATTATGCAAGTGCATTTGTTCTGTTGTTTTTACCCATAAATTCACATAAGACAGTTTACTATCATTACATGTTCTGTGTATCTCAGAGTTTGTGGAAATAACGATCTGTTCTTTTGTAGATATCTGAAGCGGTTCAAGGTGATGAAAATTAAAGTACTGCGAAGCTGGTGTAGACAAATCCTTAAAGGACTCCACTTCCTTCATACTCGAGCACCTCCGATCATCCATAGAGACCTGAAGTGTGACAACATCTTCATCACAGGACCAACAGGATCTGTCAAGATCGGAGACCTGGGACTGGCCACACTCAAGCGTGCTTCCTTTGCCAAGAGTGTCATAGGTATGAATCCCAATCCGATTAAGCCTCCTGATCCCTGTGGGACAGTGCCTTATTTTAAAGTTATAAATATTATGTCTTATGAAAAATGTTTTTCTGACTGTGTGGTTCAAAAACAGACCACAGCGTTTCAGCTGTCTCTCAAACCACAGCTCAAATGGAGGCCAATTACTGTGGTGATCTTAGACAGATAACCACAAGACATTTCCTTTTTGCAGACACTTTTCATTTATCAATTTTGGTCCATGTACAGAGCATCTCTGTTCTATGTTTCTACAAAAAGAAAAGTTTTTTTTTCCAGGCATCTACTGACTGTAAGTAGCGCCTAATGTTTCTCCTTCTGATAATGAAAACTATAATAGTTGTTGCGCCTTTTTGGGGGGCAATAGAAATGACCTATGTTTGTGTCTTAGACTGGTCTTTGTTCTGTGGTTTGGAAATATGTGGTCTGTTTGCCAGTTATGATTAAAATTTTAACATCTCTTTGTATGGGTTTTCCTCAACAGGTTTTTTTTCTAGTGTTTGTCTCTTGCTGTCTTTAAAATATTACAGGCCTGCAGAGTCTTTTTGCTTCATCTTTGTGTCCAGGGAGCTCCCCCCACTTTCTCTCTGTCAGCATTTTGTTTTATTTTTTTCCTTTTTTTTTCTTTTTGTTTTCTGTTCACATTCTTGAGTATGTTCTTAAAATGTAGGCTCTAGCCTCAGCTGTGCCCCATTCTGCTGTTTGGAATGAATAGGGTACTGCTGGTCATTGAGTAAGTATCTTTTATGGGCCTGGTAAGTCTGACTGTGTGCTGTAATACACATCAACTTCAAAAACAATTTCAATCAAATAACCAAATGAGTTTTTCTGTGTAGGACCTGAGATTGAATCTAAAATAATTATTTCAAAATGACTGATGTACAGGACACATTATTCAGCTCTGTAACTAGCTAATGTATCTACTTCTGTCAGCCTTGACTATAACGGTTTTTACCTACAGGTCAAGAGGAGATGGTAAGTCGAACTTCAAAAGGTAAGTGTACTATAAAGGGTAATGTTATTGTTTTAAAATAAGGTCTTGACAAAAGTTACTTCCATAGCTAGTTGTGTTTTCCTTACAGAGCTAATTGACATCGTCACAAACAAACTTGATTCCATTCTTTCTAGAGGAAGTAAGTGCCTCTAGATTGACCTTTTATTAAAACGAATTTCTGCCAAAAAGTGTGTTCTGCACATTGGTTACCACAGTCACGCGTTTATATTTCTACATGTCACGGTCTTACACAGACAAACACGTCCGTTTCTCTCTGCAGTCTAACTGAGCCCACTTTCCCCTCCTTTTTTGTTTTTTGTCTCTTTTTTGCTTTCCTTTCCCCCCCTTTTTTTTTCTTTCCTCCAACTTTCACCTCACAGGTTCTGCTCCAGGAGATGTCATCAGACTGGTCACTCTTCTCATCCTCCTCTTCCTCAACCCCCCATGGGTTAGAGGAGCAGAGGGGCATTGGGCTGTGAGAAGCCCACTCAGTCAGTAAGGGAGTTCCAGAGTTCTGAATGGTTGTTTTGATTTAAGGTACCCCTGAGTTCATGGCGCCTGAGATGTATGAGGAGAAGTACGACGAGTCAGTGGATGTTTATGCCTTTGGAATGTGCATGCTGGAGATGGCCACCTCAGAGTACCCTTACTCAGAGTGCCAGAATGCTGCACAGATCTACCGCAGAGTAACCAGCGTAAGTCTTCTCTTCAACCCTCCATGTCACGCCTCAGCCATGCCTTCACCTCCTCCTGTGTACCAAGAAGGCTATTGTCTCAGGAATCATTACACATTCCTGTCAGAACTCTTTAGTTTATCTTCTTTTTCTGTCCCCAATCCACACCTATGTTTTAAGAGAAAATGTGTCATGTGCTCCAACAATCCCCTTTACTTCATCGGTTACTTGTTTAAAAGCTCATCGTGTTGGTTAATCATACAGACCCGGTGGATTAATAGGCTCAACAACCACAGTCATGCTTTGTTCTAACTACAGTCTGAACTGTAAAACTAAACATCCAAACGTATCCACGTTAGAGACATGCTTAGTTTAACTCTTGTTCATACGGTTCATGTTGACTTATTTTTGTGGTAGTCACCTGTGATTCGTTCTTTTTCACATCTTAATTTTCTTGGATAAGGAGGTCAAACCTGTTTCTAGAGTTTTCTACATAGACTTCATCATCACTTCTCATCAACCATCTGTCTTAAGACCTCCTCCTCTTCTTCTTCTTTTATTTTTATTTTTTAGAACCTTTTTCATTGTATTTTGAGTAATGGTATGTCATTAGGATGTTTGACCTTTAACTTACTATCTCAGATATATGCAGATATTTAAATCAGACATTTTTTTCTAATTAAAATTGAAGATGTCTCTCGAAGTTCATCTAAAAAGAATGAATAATAAAAAACATTTTGGATGAAATCTTTAAAGGCAGAAAGAAGTATCAATGTTAATATTGTTTGATAAAAACATTGACAATAGAATTTAGTTTGAGCTTTTTACCAGTCTTACTAATGTTTGATTTGAATAAGTTACCAGTTATTTTTCAGACAAATTAAAGATCTGTTTTTGAAAGTAGTAGTCATTTAGGGTTCTCTGTTTTCTTTAGGGGGTGAAACCAGGCAGTTTTGATAAAGTGGCCATTCCAGAAGTGAAGGAGATCATTGAGGGGTGTATTCGTCAGAACAAAGACGAGAGGTCTCCCATTTTAGAATTACATTTTTATATATTTGTTTATTGAGGAAAGCCAACTTTTGCTCACTACGTTTTTCCATTTATGTAGGTACTCCATCAAAGATCTTCTGAACCATGCCTTCTTCCAGGAGGATACAGGTGTACGGGTGGAGCTGGCAGAGGAGGATGATGGAGAGATGGAGGCGATTAAGTTGTGGCTGAGAATTGAGGATATTAAAAAACTTAAGGGGAAATACAAAGACAACGAAGCCATTGAATTTTCTTTTGACCTCAACAAAGATGTCCCAGAGGATGTGGCTCAGGAAATGGTGAATTGAACTAATTTATCACTGCGAATAGCCCTTTTGACACAGCTCCTTTCAAGTGGGATTGATGCACTCTCCTTTTGCTTGTCGTTTTTATTTTGTGTGTGTGTGTAAATACGAAGGCAGAATGACAAGGTTGAAGTTGATGCAGTGTATGCAATCAGGGCAAAACTGTGTGAAAGGGAGAAGACAAACAAAAGCATCAGCTTAACAGGAACACGTTTTCTACCCTGATGGGACTGCTGTGTAAAAAGGGCTAATGATTGAACATAGGTTTGGTAAAAGTTCTTTAGTTGATCACTGGTGAGTTGTATGTCTTTCTTTTTTAGGTTGAGTCTGGTTACATTTGTGAAGGTGACCATAAGACCATTGCAAAGGCTATAAAGGACAGGGTGTCTTTGATCAGACGCAAGAGAGCACAACGGCAGCAGGTAGGCCCAAACCATAATGTTAGATAATCAAACATTTTACCTGATAGAATAAAAGTTTAAAACATCAGTTAAAGGATGCTTGTTAATTTTATGAGTTGTTCTCATCAGTGTTGAAGGATTTGGATGCATTTCTTTCTGAATATGTTGAAGGTCAGAGAAGATCAGGAGAAGAGAAAGCTTGAAGAGGAACTGCAGAGTCAGTCACTGCCATCGCAGCAGCCGGGCCAGCAGTCCTGCATGGAGTTGCCTCAGTCACAGCCGGTACAGCAGCCTTCTTCATATGTTGCTCCACAACCAAACCAACACAGCTCACAGATGAGCGCCCAATCAGCATCTCAACAGAACCTTCAGAACTCTAACTACAGCTCTACTCAATCCACCCACCTGACCGGCATATCCCAGGGAGTCCCTTATGTTCCCCAGTCAGCTGGGCAAGTTCAAGTCCCAGTTCAGGGTCAGAGTGTTAGTTGTATCCAGCCAGAGCCAGAGGAGCCTGAGACTGACCAGCAGCTACAGCACACAGGAGGAGGTAAATATTTAGAATCTCTGCTTCAGAGTACATTGGTTTCTGAAAGCTTGAGGTGATGAGTCTGTTCATCTTTTGTCTCCTGTTGCAGTTCGGGACATGGGAGACAGACTACCTGGTTCATCAGTCCTTCCTGAAACGCTGCCGCCTCAGCCTGGAGTGTCCTACAGTTCTCCCAGTCAGCATCCTCAGACACAGGCACCATGCTCACAGATCCAAAATGATCCAACACAACAAATATCAGTGGTGAGGAAATGTTGTTCTTTTGGATGTTTAGTTTTATACTTTAACTGCTGTTATGGGGTCTGTTTAGCTTCAACTTTGGAATAGGACTTTTCCTAACAGAAGGGAAAAAACAGTTTGTTAGGTTTGGCAAATGCAATTTAAAAAATTAAGCTTAAATTTGTCAGGAATTCATTGGTTGTCATGTAGAGCTTGTTCACCTTCATGTTTCTTCAGTTATCAGAGATTTACAAAAGAAGACATGCTGTTGTACTGAGGGTGGCAGAGCACAGTTTTTAGGGTTAGTCTCCCGTTCGACTCTACGTACCTGTCTGAGGTCAAACCTGATATCTCAGCTTTGGACGGATGTCGAAAACTCAAACTAGTCATGATCTGTTACTGTAAACTCCATCTCTTTGTTTAAAATACCGCTAAACTAGCTGAACGTGGTTAGAATATCTAGTGCAATCCATTAAAGAATCCAACTCGACTAACCAGATTTAGTTGGCAGGAATTGCATCACCTCTGCACCGTTTTTGCTTTCATTTGTGTCTATTTTGACCACTTGTTTGTTTGTCTGTCTCCTACAGATACAAGGTGTTCAGCCTGAGGGTGTCTCCGCCAGCCAGTCGGTTTCAGTTGCTCCTGCACAGGTAGATTTTATACTGCATACCACAGAGTTTTAATAGACGTATTTCACTGTTTGAAGAAGATTGTTTTACTGACGTGCACTGGGGTCAGATCTATTTCAAACACAGCTTTCAGTAATGTTCTGAACACATAAATATTTATGCATCACTGCAGCAAAGATGAACCTTGGTGAAACCATTCTTTTCTTCCAAATAGTGTTTATTCTACAAAGCACAAATCTTCTGCATCAGAAAGTTACATCGTTTCCAGTCATCTCTTTCTTTCCTCCCTCCTTGCTTCTTTCTTTAGTTTGCTACTCTTACCCCGTGCTATGTTGTGTTTCTTATAATACGGTGTTTCCTACACCCATCGCCTCCCCCTCGGGTAGATAAAATGTCCCATTAACCTGCTACAAACTTTAAACACTTAATCAGCCCAAAGCATAAAGTGTCCCTGCAGACTAAATGCCCAGAGTATTTGTACTGATTTGTGTGGTGGCATTTTTGTAGTTTGTATTCATTTGTAGGAAAACTGAAAGATGGGGGTTCATGAAACAAAACTAACAAAGGGATCAAGGTTACATTTCCATAAAATGTTTATTGCATTTTTGCTGAGCATTCCCTTGTCAGTAAAGTTTCAACCAGGTGAAGTCATTTTGCTTTAATGTTGTCCAACAGGTAAGTGTACATGGTTTTAGAATACTTAAATGCATTTCTGACAGGTGTACTTCAGATCAGAAAGAATAGGTTCCTCAGCGACCTACATACCAGTATATATTCCGTTTCTGTCTATGCAGTTACCAATTGTATTTTATTTTTCTACTCTCTAATGTTGATCTCTTTTATTCATGCAGATTCCCTCTCAGCCAGCTGTGGTGCCCCATTCTTCTCAGGCATCTCTTCCCCAACAGCAGCAACCAGAAAACAACATCACGCAGCCACCAGCACAGACTGGAGCTCAGCAGCTACAGGTACACACTGCTGTTTATTAATTACATGTTGTGTCATTTTGCTTGAACACGTGCTCTTACATACATAACAGTCTCTCATAACATTAGACCAAAGTCAAGAAAACAGAATAACTCGGCTCATCTTGTTACAAATCAATTTCTGTTGAGAAAATCTACATTTAGACTTTAAGCTCCACCACAGACACTCCTCCATGTTATCCACAAGGCCTAAAGCTGTTGGCTAATGTCCTAGTATCAGATTCTTCAAAACACTGCTCAGATGTTTTTGTCTGTCTGGACTTGTTGGAGCTGTTTTGATGACAAAATGTTTTACTGGTTATGATCGATGTATGTCTGTGCTTTTACCTCATAATTGTCCATGCTTTGCTGCATAATATGTCTTATTTTTATGTTTGGACTTTTCTTTTATTCTGAGAATGCAACCCTTTTTTTCCTCTACATCTGTCTCCTTTTTTCCACCTTTTTTTTCTTTTTTCCTTCGGCATGCTGCTTGTCCTTGCATGACTCTTAGTCTTGGGCCAATGATCCAAGTCCTCCTATCATGTCTCCACCAATCAACGCAGAGCATCTTTACTTCCTCTATCAGGCCTCGTGCCTCTCAGTTCTGCAGGTATTTCCCTGAGCACAAGAGATGTGTGGGTGGTTGTCTGTCTGTCAGGTGTGAAGCATTTGTTTCACTCCTTATGTAGTTCCTGTTCTGGAAGTGTGTGTATGCTCACACCTAAATAAAACACATTCTTAGGGGTCATGTTTTACATTTATGTAAACAAATATATTTTAGAACTTGTCTCCAGATTTGGACTAATAACCAAAGTTGGGTATTTAATTTTTGTGTACTACTGATGTATCAATAAAATGATACATCAGTACACGCATGCAGTTATTAAGTCATTTTATTGCGGTTGAATCATTGCTTGCAGTTACATTCAAAGGCCAGAGGTTGAATTTATAGATCTGATTTCTGTCACTGTAGCATTGATTTAAGAGCTGAATTATGAAGAACATGCTCATTTAATTTTAAAGCAATATTTACAATTTCAAGGTGAATAATGGATTAATAATCTTCCAGAAGTCTTGACATATTTTCACCCTGTAGCATGGCGCCATCTGGTGGTTGATTTGGGTAAAATAGTTTTTAAATGAAGTACATTGACGTGAATTCCCATAATAATGATAGCTACATGCAAATAATGAGATGGTTGTCAAATGTAGTTTTAAAATGAACAGTTTTCTTATAATTTAAAACATTAACTGTGTTTTTTGTGCTTGTTTGACTATTTCAGGGTTCTGTGACTGTGCCTCAGCCAACGCCGGTCGACCAGTCTGCAGGATCTTCTGCACTAGTACCACCATCTGCAGATGGGTAAGATGGCTAATAATGTTTTAGATTTCAACAGCATCAAACGGCTCAACCAACTGCTTTTGTATTATCCTGTTTCGTCTAGCTGCCTGTCAGATGCAGCTTCTGGTCTTAGTGATGGTAATGAAGGAAATTCTACATCAGGGGGTCGCCATGAGGGGCGCTCCATGAAGCGCCATCAGCGCCGATCTGTTCGCAGCCGCTCTCGTCATGAGAAGACTGCGAGGGCCAAGCTAAATGTTCTCAGTGTACGCATTTATCCTTACATTGTTCAGTAACTGTGCTCCAGGAGTTGCGCGTCACTGAACAGTTTGGATGTAAATCTTTTTCAGATTTCTAACGTGGGTGACAGAGTAGCAGAGTGCCAGCTGGAAACGCACAACAGGAAGATGGTGACCTTCCGATTTGATCTCGATGGCGATAACCCAGAGGAGATTGCGAAGATTATGGTAGTGATGGTTCTTTTTTTTGCTTTTTCTAAATGTTTCATTTTCCCTGTATTCATGGTTAACACAAGGTCCTCTTCCATTAATATCTGATTTAGGTTGAAAGTGAGTTCATCTTGGAGAGTGAGCGTGAGTCCTTCATTGAGCAGGTCCGTGAGGTCATAGAAATGGCTGATGAGAAAGGAGAAGGCATGAAGGAAGGCTTCCCCCAGGTTTGTTTTAAACCCATCACCTCGTTAGTCTAATAAACACTATGATGGTTTCTTCACCCTTACCTGATAAACTAAAGATGTTTGTGTAACGTTGTATTTGCTTTGCAGATTGGTGATCTCCAAAAACAGCCAGAGCTGACTGTTCCCATGGTGCCAGGTAAAGCCAGTTAAAGTTTTATACATTACAGTCTCTACTTTTGTGTCATTTTGAGTGACACCTAATTGGTTTGATTCCTCAGGTATTTGCCCCAGTACTACCAGTCAGGTGGTTCATTCAGCAGGACGGAGGTTCATAGTCAGCCCAGTCCCAGAGTCTCGTCTTAAGGAACAGTTCTTTGGAGCTCCTTCTGCTAATTCATCCATTAGTGATGAACCTGTGTCTGGTAAGATTTAAAAAATGTTAATTTTGCAGCCTGTTATCAAGATTACAGTTTTATATAGCTCACTAAATCTGTCTTCTTTTTTTTTTCTTAGCTCCCTTGGGCCTTTCTCTCTCTGCTCCATCTGGGACTCTTCAGCAGGCTTTTAGAGAAGTCAAGCAGGCTCGTATAGACAGAAGCAACACCCTCGATCCTGCTGCTACTGAGCAAGAGCCAGCCACTGTTCCTCCCTCCGATGCTTGTCCAAAACCTAACAGTATCCTGTCTCCTCCAGAACCTGTGGCTTCCACCACTGGTTCACTTACATCTACTACAACATCCCCACCACCTGTTTCAGGTGCAAGGGAAGAACCTTCACCAGTACCAACTCAGTCCCTCACTGTGGTAAATGAGTCAAGTCCTCCACCCCAGTCATCACATGAAACGGCTCACTCACAGGTTCCACCATCTACTGGCATCCCTTCTTCATCCTCCACTGTTTCCCCTCCATCATCAGAGACCTCTGTCCCTCCGGTACCTGGGCCTCAGCCAAACGGCACCTCTGTGTCTTCTGTAGCTGGTGGAACATCCAGTAGTGTAGGAACTGTCCCTTCTTCAGAGCAGCAGCCCTTTAATAGTGCTGTTACATCTTCTCAGCCTATAAATTCTACTATCCATTCCCAGCCCCCACCTCCCACTTCAGTACCCAGTCAGACCCAGGTTCCATCACAGCTTGTAGAGTCAGAAGGGCCTGAAGTTCAGTCTAAAACCGCTGGCAGAGATGACATCCAAGCTCTAGACATGAAGCTTCGCTCCCTCTTTAAAGACCAGAGTTCCAGCTCTTCAGTGGCCTTGGATCCCAGTCAGAACACAGGGACTGCCTCTCCTCCCACTGGAACCTCCTCTCCTCCACCTGGAACCACCATGTTACCCCCATCTAACCTTCCCCTCAGTTCCGGGGTCCAAGATGTCCTGGGCTCTACAACAACACCAGGACACACCCAGACCCCTTCTGCTAAGACCAGGGTGCAGGTCTGTAAACAATGCAGCACCCAAGTACAAATTTTCCTTCTTTTTTTTTGTTTGTGGTTACATTATTTTATATTTTCTTTTTATATTTTAGACTTTACCTACTGATTTCGATCACTCTGCTACACCACCTTCTGAGGTTATGCCACCATTCCCTGGACCACATCAGGTGAGATCCTACTCTTTGCACTAACTCTCAATCATCTCTGATCCAAAGACATCCTTAATCTATTGAGAGAACCAAAATAGACCAGTTAATGTTGAATGATCAGACACTGACTGACTCAATAATTTTCTTAAAAACTGTATTTTAACTCTTTAGTACCCAATGCTGCCACATGGTGGCGGTAATGGGTACATTTCAGAAAACTATTTGCTTCAAGTCAATTAATATAAATTTAGCTGCTTCACTCTTCCCATTTATAAAAAAGCTTAACATTTGTATCACCAGTGAATGGAAAGCTGATGACTGAATATTTTATCTAAGAACGTCTCGCGTCTGATTCTTTAAGTTGGTGTCTGTCTGACCTGGAGACATTTCAGAAGGCAAATAGAAAGCTGAATCTTTCTCTTGGCTCATTACCTTGATTTATTCAAGGATCCGTTCTTTTCTTTAGTTTTAGTTTGCCGTGGTCATGGATGTATGATGTGTGTTTTAAACGTTTTGGGTATGCTGTGTTTGTGTGACTCAGCAGCCACAGCAGCTTCAGGGAAATTTGGATTCCCAGTTGAGGAGAGCGCTAAGTCCAGAAACTATTCAGGGAGGTGACAGCGTGCAGATTACAGCTGCAGTTTTGCCTCAAGAAGGTGTTAAAGTGAGTTTCAGTCTCTTCTTAAAGTGAACGCAGTTCGTCTAAACAGCTCCTGAAACCTCATGATTTCTTTCCTGTTGAACAGACCTCTGCAGCAGCTGATCCATCCAGCAGTGCTCTAGATCCGTCCAGTGTTGTTTCTTCTTCGTCCATCACACCGTCCTCTACTTCCTCCTCTTCTTCATCATCTTCCTCTGCACCCTCAAGTCCAGAAAATACACTCCACAGGTCATCCCCTGTGCCTAAAGGAGTCAGTGAAACAGATGGAGGTTCTTCTCTTTCGGACCGTCCTGCCATCCATACTACAAGTATCGGGCGCTTCCATGTGTCCAAGAGCAGCATCGCCTCGTCTGAGCCAACCGCTGGTTCTAAAGTGGGACGATTTTTTGTCACAGGTGCGCAGCAGGTTAAAAACAAACTAAAAGTAGCCGAGCTCCAAGTGGGTCCATGAATAAGAGATGATGCCGTATGAGATGTTGTAGAAAGTCTGTTTTTAATGTATCCTGTTACACAGCATGAAATATTGATGAGAGCAGTTAGCCAACTAGCAAATAATTTATTTTTAGTCATGTCACAAGTTAAATCTTTACTTAAACTACTAAATATGCAGAATTCAAAACTTTAAAAAAGTAATTCATCAAACACTAATGGTGTTGTGCTTAAATTCTTTCAGTGACCCCTGCACCAAGCTCCAGTCCATGTCATGGCTCCAGTATGCAGAATGGACCCTCATCCTCCACCTCAGACCCTCAGAATACACACACCCGTTATAGCAGTGACAACGACGACGACTCGGGGACAGAGGATGAAGCCCTTCAGAAAGAAATAAGTCGCCTCAGAGAAAAGTGTGTCATGCCCTCTGTAGCTCATTTAAGAAAAACTTTAGTTCAAACTAAAACACAGTTTCTGTTATTCTTCGTGCAGACATATGATGGAGATTCAGGTCTTACAGACTCGTCAGAAAGAGGAGATAGAAGCTCTGTATGCACGAATGGGGAAAGATCCTCCTCCATCGGTCTTTTCTCCTGCTGTGGCTATGGCTGGAGGTCGACGCAGGACCAAAAGCAAAACCCACAAATCTCGCAGCAGTGGACAGCCCAGTCCCATACACTCAGGTCTGGATGGAAGGATTTAGCTTCTATACTAGATTCACTTTAATATCAGTGATAGAACATTCAAGTGTATTTCTAATCAAATGAATTTCTTTTTTGTATCTTCTGACCTGGACTTTGCTCCTCAGCTCAGAGTCAGGGATCTGAATCCCCTTCAAAGCAAACAGAAGCAACAGTAAACAGGACATCTATACAACATCTCACAACCTCTCCATCTCTGCCGACACTCAGTAGTTGCTCTACCGGTGTGTTAAGCTCATACGTGTTTCCTTTAATTCCTTGATTCATTTAGTAGCTCATGTCTCACTCATGATCTGTTTTTCCAGGATCAAGTGGGACCAGCTCCACAAATGGATCTGGTCATTGTCAAAACATCCCTACGTCAATGTCCCAGGTGACTGGACTTCCTCCTTCTGCTTCCCACACTCAGAAGGGCACGGGCACCTTTACTGATGACTTTCACCAACTGGTGGATAACTGGGCCAGAGATGTCAGCCTGTCCCAGAGCAAGAAAGGGTCTAAAACTGGAGCACAGGCCACGCTTGGACATGATGTAGGCATTCAGTATATAAAAATAATACTGTTGTCATTAAACATGAACATGTCTGTATTTACATCTTTATTATTTATGTTTTTGTAATAAGCTTTGTTTTTGATTCTACACAGATTATTCCTTCAGGCAACATGGGTCGTAAGTTTTCTGCTCCAGGCTACCTCTGCCCAGCACCCACGCCCTCCAACAGTACATGCATCACCACCACCACTCAGCTCTCCAGCGCAACCAATCCTACAGCCGCTCTGGGGCCTCGTAAAGGCTCTCTGCAGCCAGTCGCCCAGGGCCTTGGATATTCCTCTGCCCCCTACAGTGCTCCTCAGTGGGCAGGACCCATAGGCACCTGCCAGGTCAGCGTGCATAACCCAGCACAGCCGCTAAAACAGTACCAGCCACCTACGACAGCCTCGGTCTCAATGCACCAAGGGTACCACATGGGAACGGCACCAACCAACCAGATGTCAGCCAGCCACGGAGGGACCAACCCAAAGCCCACGTAGCCCAGACGGAGCCCTCCTGCTGAGACGAAGGGCCAAACAGGGAAGAGAACTCAGACTGTCGTCAATCGAGAGCCAGTCTCTTTGAATTCTGCTGGTTAGCCGGCTTCATATTGTGCTTTTTATTTCAACATTTTAACATTGTGTATTATTTCCGGTAAGGAGTTGACCTATGTGGTTTGGGCCCTCTCAGGTAGAATTAAGTCTGTCTGGCAATTGGCAGAAGAGTGCAATATACATCCACAGCACAAACGTCCCACATTTAGCCTGCCTTTAGCTGTGGAAACAAGCTGTGAGGAAGGTGGTCGTGTCCTGTAATGTGTCACACCAAAGGCGTAACCAAAAGCAGCCAAAGGTGTCTCAAGAGCAGATGTTGCAATATTGTCATTCCTTTGAAGGGGGGAGGAAGTTGAGGTTCACATCCTTCCTGATATGGACTTGAAAGATGGGGCTGAGACAGACGTTTGTACGCACATCTGAATCAACATTAACCTGGTTGAATACCCTCAGACGTAAAGTGGTCTCAGTGAGTGGAAGGAGAATGAGTTTACAGAAAGTGAAAGCAGAGTGGGACAGTTGGTTTGTCCCAGTAAGGTGGTGTGTAGTTAGGAGAAGGAAGATTGTGGTAAGTTAGGGTGGCAGTATGGCTAGATCCCAGTGACTACTAAGTATAACGCAATAATGGTGAAGTAGATAAACTTGTCCTTTGTAACTGTGGCCTTAAATCCCCAAACATGTTTCAGCATTGGCTTTGTACATAGAGATTCTTCATTGGGTTACGATTCTGTATTTAACATATTTCTGTCTCTGTGAGAGTCTGGTGTCGTGGTTTAAGTTTTATATCATACAGATTTATTTCTAAGCCAGTGGATCTGACACATTGTCCTGGTGTTGACCGCCATTTATTTGCAACTGACAAAGCAGCGCTGGTGAAGTTCCCAATCCAAGTGAACGGCATGAGCAGGGTGTAAACCCCCCCCCCCACCTCCCCATTTCTCTAAAATAACACTTCACATTGTGCTCAGTTGTGAACTGTAGAGAAGTACGCTCTTTGTATTCTGCAAAAATGAACTTTTTTTATTTTATTTGAATAGTATTTAAGGTTTTCAGTTTAACAGGAAGCGTCCCCACTTCTACTACATGTGTAGAAGGACGGTACACAGATGGATTGTTGGTAAAGTCGATGTTCCTACCCGTAACATTTAACTGTGACCTCACACCACAAGCGTCTGGGGTTTTCTCTCTGTGGTCTGTTTTTGTATGCGTATATTTAATACAACAGACGATGTTCTTTATGGACCTGTATTCAGTCATCAGATTTTGATGTTGTTTCACTGTAATTATTATTAAAGGTTGTTAAACAACATGTAGTTAAAGAAATATTAAAAAGTGCAATTGCAGGGTTGTTATGAATATCCTTCTCACCGTGCAGGAGTAATTCTGCCATTTATTAAGCTCGTCTATGACTGCCCTGCACCCATTTTCTATTCTTTTGTATATATGCTAAAGTGAGGTAAATGCTTTCACATAGTTCTCAGTCACTAGAGTATGCTTGTGGTGACCCACTCAAAATGCACATGCACTCTAACCCGTAAACACGAGGAACACTTTAGTGCCTTGCATCCTCACTAATAAGTTCCAGATTCATCCAGTCCAGCAGCGGTGGCTGCTGCAGAATAACCAGTAACTAAAACCAGTAAACATTGTAAACTCCAGCTCAGAGCATGTAACACTGAAACCGACGCCAGGACTGCAGAACAAAGAGCACGCTGAGTAAAGTGGGAAACAGTCTCTTTCTTTACATTTGTGTTGGCTGCGTAATCAGCTGTGTATTTATATTTGGCTCTTGGGAACGTGGATTTCGCTGACATTTGTTTTTCGTGGATTTATTATTAAACAATTTCATGGAAGCACGTGTTCAAGTAGCGAGTGAGGTGTACAAAGGTTCAAAAGTCGTCCTGCTTACTCAGCTGTTGTCTCACCACCTCACAGGACTGCCATGCTGTTGTTGTGACTCTTCGCCTGCTTGTAGATTGAATTATCTTCTCTAGAGAAAAAAAAATGTTACTGCAATGCAGAATATGCAATGTTTAAAGTTTTATATGGAGTGAGGGGTATTGAAAACATTTGCATGCTGATAAGGTGTTACCATCAATGTTTTTGATATCAGAATAAGTTTGCTTGTTTTTTTTTGTTTGAAGTATCGGAGTATGTCCAGCTGTCATTTTTCATTATCACAGGCACAACTTCAGCATCAGATTATCAGCATACAAAGTTCTGCATGTTTACTTCACTGGTGTTTAATCTTGAAAGCCACTGCACATCCCGCCACTGTACAGCACAAAGCTGCAAAAGGCTTCGATCCATGTGCTCCTTTAGGATGATCAGATCTCCACACAGCCCTGCTTGAGACCACTGACAGTTTTATTCTTATTTCTGAACCCTCCTGACTTCCTGTGATTCTGTCTGTTTTGTGTATGTTTTTCACATTGTACAAAATGTAAAAACAAATAAAAATATCAAATACGACTTTTTTTTTATTAGTGTTGCCATATTACTTGCATTTTAGAACAAAACATTCATATTTAGGACTAAAGTAACACATTGAACTTCAGTGTGACTCACATTTTCTATACAGATTATAAAAATTTACAGCAATATTTACACCTTTTAAAATGTTTTTATAATAAACATTTTCCCCAGTATACATGGCAGTAGTTCAATTAAATACAAACGCACAATAAATAAATTCAAGCAGCTATATGAACATCAACTCTCAAGTGTCCAGTCTGCGTTTTTTCATCTGCTGTCCTTGTCTGTATGGACTGATGGCTGCACCTGAAATTTAGAAGAGTAGAAATAAATTCAAGAAAACAAAATTCAGCCAGAAGCTTCCCATGTTGACATCTGAAGCCTCACCCTGATGATGTGTCTGGCAGTGAGGTCTGTAGTGACTGTGTGTTCTGCTGTTGGATGGGGCTTCTGGAGGTCTGCTCTGTTCTCTCTGAGGAGTCTTGCTGCGTGTCTGCATCTGGTGATTCCCGGGAGTGCTGGGCCCGGGCCCTTTGGGAAGAGGTTCACCTACAGGAACATCCAGGTCCTCCAGCCCATCCAGAGTGAAATCCCAAAGCTCAGGATCGTCTGCAGAGAAGAAAAAGAATCAGATGCAAAAGGCACATCACACTGAGCAAACAGCTGATTCACAGCACCTGTTAAATCCCTGCTGCTGGACTTCTGGTTGTCAGCTGTGGTGTTACTGATCACAGGCACACAGTCATCACCTGGGCAGCAATATATTGTGAATTATTAAATTATATGCAGGTTTATACAAAAATTCAGATATAAAATAGTCCTCCTGTAATACGATTCCTGCTTCATACCCGTCACTCTGAAGTTAAACTTTTACCTCCGGAGGATTTTCGTCCGATAGCGACTTCTGCCTCCTCAGACTTTTCCTGTTTCTGCTGCAGTTTCTTGGCCTCCATCTCTCTCCTGAACTTCTGCTGAAGCTGCTGCTGTCGTATTTTTCTCAGCTGTTTGGGGTCCACGCTCGCTCCAGAGGTGGCAATGTCCACCGAGTCCGTGGCAGATCCGATGCTCTCACTCGTCTTGCTGGGAGCAAAGCCAGCAGCTCCAGGTGTCTGAACTTCTGAACGTTTCTGGCTGAATAGTCTGTGCTCCAGTGGCACCACACGGGCAGGTCTGGCTGCAGAGAGAGAATTTTCGTCCCGAGCCAGAGTCAAGAGCCGAGCTTTCTCTACTGAAGGCTGACCCTCACACCGTTTAGTCTGGGTCGGGTCTGGAGGAGGAGGAGGCTTTGTGCAGAAGGAGCATGGTTTAGAAGAGCAAATGGATTTAAATAATAACATTTACACAAGCAGCAAGCATGTAGACTTACCTGTTTAGGGATCTTGTTGATGGCATGGAGGTAATCTTTATCCAGGATGCAGTTTCCAAGGACATTACCAAAACATCTCAATATGTCAAAAATATTTGTAAAAATTACACAATTTTCCTGCATCAATCAAAGCAAAGTTAATGAATATAAATGTGTGAAAGTCTTTACCTCAGTGCTCTCTTCATGCCGTCTGTAACAGCTTCCTTTCTTGCCTTTTCCAGCGACAGAGCTTTGGACCGCAGCCCCTCGCTGACTCCGTATCCCACATCCTCGTGAAATGACCCATCCTGGAGTTAAAAACACTAGTTACATTAACTCGTGGACAGCACCACCAGTAGAGGCTCATGGGAGACTGGAGCAAACAGATAATATCGATGAGTGAATCAACCTTCAGCTGCACTTTGACAAACGCACTGACTCCGACATAAAACTTCCCATTGATCAGGTCCACAAAGTCTGGGAAAAAAAACTTATTTTAGATTGTGTTTGTGCAGATGACTATTTCTCATGTATGTAATTGTAACAGTTTAAAAAGAGAGATGTACTTTTGATAATTCATAGTTGTTATGCACTTATTGGTGAAAGTCATACCAACATTCTGCTGGGAAATGGAGTGAGACCATCCGTTGTATCCAAACATCTCATTGGCCAGGCTGACGACACGATGACCTTCAATGTAACACACCTGTTTAAAGCAGGTCGGGCAACATTTTTTAAACCTTTGTTAATTCAAATCACACCAGGACTCTTGGCTTTGTACAGAAATGTATACTTGGTCTGTTTTTTGCTTTAAGAGGGGAAAAAAAACAAAAATCAAACCATGCATCTGAGTGCAGGAGAGTTTAAGATGTTTGTCACAATCTGAAAGAAAAACAAAGACTTGCTTTTTGTCCTCCTCCAGCCATTCTGGCACTGATGTACTCTGGTCCCAGTCTCTGCTGCAGAGCATTCTGCACTGCCTGGTACTCCTCAGCTGTGTAGGTGCACTGAAAAAACACAAACTCAGTAAGGCATGGACAAACTAAATAAAACTAAATGTTAGTAAAAAAAAAAGAGGTCTGCAAAATTATGGGCAGTTTAAAGCTTCCCTGTATATCATGATGTAGGGTGAATAAGGATTTCTTTATTTATCCCTTTTCAACAAATTGAGGTAGCGTCCCACATTTTACAATGTTGTATATACTTTTAAAGAAAATTGCAGAACAGATATTTTATTCTGGTGCAAGTAAACATGCTTTTTTCTTTCTACCTACACCCAGCAGACAAAATATGGGGATACCACAAAATAATAACCTGAATTCTGCAGGTTTCAGTAGAATTTCATAGAAACTAACACAAAGAAGAGGAAGTTTAAATATAGCATCTGGTTGAAACTGAAAACTGTCTGCCAGACAGAGAAGAAGTGATCAGCTTCAAAAGTTTACCAGCCTGTGCATACTTTACTTTGAAAGAGACAGACTTTCTTTCAGTTTTAATCCAGAGGTTTTACTTTAGATTTTGGTGGCTTTTTCATTCATTTTCTGTCCAGTCCTTGTGACCATGACAGCATATTGTTCTATTTGTGCTTAAATGAAGGATCGAGGACAAAGAAACAAGTTGATCATCTATTCAGGTTTTTAGCTAGAAGCTCTGTAGGAATACAAATTCACATCTGTGTTTTATCTCATCCTCTTATATTGTCTCTGTATCATCATGTGAAATGTGTGTGTCATTTATTTGCTTTTTATTCTCGTGTGTGTGCTGCTGTGACAAGTGAATTTCCCCACTGTGGGATCAATAAAGTAATTCTAATTCTAATCACCTTATTGTAACTGAAAATGTTAAATCTGGAGTTAAAACAAAAACAAAACATTCACCACTGTTCAGCTGTTCTATAGTTTAGAAACTGATTAATTGTGCTTACTAGAGCAGTAAAATGAGTCTTAAAGGGGTCAAATGTTGTTTAATCTGTAATCTATTTACCTGTCCGAAGTACCTGGAAGATGCGGGGATGCTCCTCTCCTCACTCATCGTGACTGTGGGATATTCTGTAATCCAAACACACATTATGGAACAATAACACTCACTATTACATGTCTTTTAAACCTTTAACATGATACTTTAATAAGCAATTCACAATAAAACTAAATGATCAACTTAAAAGCTAGAACCGACTCGTAACCTGAAGTATGTAAAACTAGTTCCGCCCTGCAGAGACGTTTAATTTAACCAGACCTGAAATCTGTTATGAAAAAAACAAACGTGTAGATTCAAACTCACCGCTTTAAAATGTTTTACAATTATGTTTATGTCGAGAGAACAGCAGAATATTAGCTAAATTTTTAATTTATCGAATGAGCAACTGATCTTCCCGCTTGGGACAACCGGAAGAGGCGGAGCCTCATGCTGCCTTCACGGTCGTCGGAAAATAAATAATTCAGCTGAACTTCAGGGACCTCCTACTATTTGAATGTCTCTCCCTCTTTCTTTTCTCTCTCTCTCTCTCTCTCTCTCTCTCTCTCTCTCTCTCTCTCTCTCTCATATATATATTCATGCTGTTCTATGAAAGTGTTATTCAATCTGTACTTTTCTGTATGCTTTTTACTCTATAAGACATGCACATTGATTTAGTTTGTACTATTTTAAAATAAGTTATTTATAAAAATGTTAACAACACGTTAATTGCAGAGTGGCAAATATTTCTAATTGTATTTAATTGAATTCATATCAATGTAAAAACCAATTTATAAAAACAAAATGAAGGAATAAATAAAATTAATGAATTTGAAGTGAAGCTTCATATTGAAGTCACAAACGTGAACCCAAACAGTGAAACTGACACAAAATGACTGATGATGGTTGTTTATCCTCTCATACTGCCATGGTTTGGTTTTAGTAAAAATTTATTTTATTTTTTTTTTGTAGTAACAAGGCAAATCAGCAATGTCCTTATATCCAAATTTGATCATTCAGTGTATTTATTTCAGTTTGGAGCATATTGTATCAATTTGGTGTCACTTTGAATTCATTTTGTAGCATAATTAGAACTTTTTTTTGCATCTATTTTAAATATTTTTGTAACTTTTTGTATGTTTGCTGTGTATGTTTTGGTTTTAGTACAATTTTACATGGTTATTTACATACAGAAGTGTTTGTGTTTATGGTTCTTATAGTCTCTGTTGTGTGTCATGTATTCAAGTTTCAATTTATAATTTCAATAAATCATTTCCCCCTTTTGACTGATTTATTGCACGTGTCCAAACTGTTTGCTGCTTCAGGACCTGGACGGTTTATTGTAACTGATAGAACCATGAATTCTGCTCTCTACCAGAAAATCCTAAAGGAGAATGTCTGACCTTTGACCTTAAACAGGCTGGAAAACCCTTTAATATGGCTGAATTGAAACAAATTTGCAAAGAAGAGTGTCAAGATGACCAAATACCCCCTATCTGGTCCCTTAACAACTTATCAAGGAAAAAGTGGGTCCATCTGCATTTGTAGATCTCCATTTATTTCCTCTCTTTTTGTTTACATAGTCATAAAAGAGGCAAAAACAACATGAATACCTCTCCCTGCTGTCTGTCTATCTATCTGCACACCTCCTGTCTTACTGCCCATGTATTCTGGCCTTATGGCCTATATACTGTGCCTTCATTATTACAGTAAACTGACTGAATCTGCCCTCACGAATTTACCAAACCCTGGTTTACACACAACTACAGTAATATAATAATAATAATAATAATAATAATAATAATAATAATAATAATAATAATAATAATAATAATAATAATAATAATAACAGTGCGCGTCCACGTAATTTTGCTCGTGCCCGCGTCCAGGTTAGGTTTCTTTTTTGCATCTCGTCAAAACAAAGCGGGAGCGCGCCGGAGCCAGAACGCGAACAAACGGCGGTTCCTGTCTCATGAATGGGAGGTCGGAACCACCGTCCGCCCGCTGCCTGATGCCCGTAGGGCTGCGCACACCGGCGGGGATCAGCCGCGGAGCCTCCCGCCGATGAGGCCGGACGGTAGCAGCTCGTTCCTCCGCGCTACATGACCGCTTCATCGCAACGGGAGCAACACGACCAGAAACGGTGAGTGCGGGCTGCCGTGGGCGGGCTGAGGGCGCGTTACACACGGGAACTTTGTGGCCATTATGATACACTTTTTACCTACTATTTTTAATACTAATACACACCCGCCTGCCAGTGTGTGTGTGTGTGTGTGTTTACTCCAGCAGTCTGCTCCATCCTTTTGTTTACAGGTACAGATAAATTAAAAAAAAAAAGCTCCACGTAGCACGGCTGGATGAACATTCCGCCCTGTAGGATCAACGTGGGCTGCTGCCTGAACGTCTGCTCCGATCGATTTGGGATTTTTATGTCGAATGTGCGACGCGGTTATGAATTCATGTGTCGGAAGAGAAAACGAATTAAAAGTGGCATCGATCGGATCTGAGTGCAGCAGACGAGGAGGGGGAGGAGGAGAGGAGAACAAAAGCAGAAATGCCCAGACTGGCGTGGCATTTCATTTAGTGAGAGAGCAGGATGTGTTTCTGTGAGATCTGCAGGCCAGGACGCGTGAACACACAACCTGTTTAGCTCTAAAACAGCAGACCGTGTGTCAGGTTGGAGATGATTCTTTGTCTGGAAGCCAGAAGCCCCCCACACACACACACACACCCCAGACCAGGGGATGGGGCTTTACAGTGCAGGCTATCGCTGTGGGGAGACACCCTGCACTGTAACTGTAAGGCCACACTCAAAGCTTTTACAGGAACCCTTCACTGGTGCATGTACTCACATGCAGTTCCTATTTTCCCTCTCTGGTGTAATGTGTGATTCCAGTAAGACTGCATGTTGAAGTCTGATTGCAAAACTCTCCTCTGTGGTGTTGAATTAACACAAACACTTCTGTAGAAAAGGTGATGAATGTGTGGTTTGTTTTCTCTTGTGTTATAAAGGATAATACCAGTAGGTCACCAGTGTTTCACAGCAGCTTGATTTGTTTCATTTTTTTATGCCTTCACTTTAACCTTAACAACCATTTTGCCATCAGTTCATCATCTCCCCTCCTCCCTCTGCTCAGATGCTTGACGGACTCCGGCGGAGGCACGCCTCCCGGTCCTCCCCCAGACCCCTTTCCCTCAACTTCAGCACCTTCTCCGCCCCTCCTCCGAGCCCAGACATGGACTGCAGCAGCAGCAGCAGCAGCGACCACCCAATCAGGAGGTAAGGATCAGTTCCTGTATGGGATTATCATCTCACAACACGCAGCATCCTGGGGGAAAAATGCATGAAATATTTATTAACCTTCTCACACAAAAAACAAATCAGGTCCCCTGATGATTTATCTTAACCAGCTGAGCTTGAACACACGCTCATTGCTCATCTCTTTGTGTGTGTTTATCTCATCAGTTTGTGCCCTTGCGTTTCATGTTTGTGTGTGTGTGTGCGTGTGTGTGTGTGTGTGGGGGGGGGGGGGTCTGTTGTTTACTGCCGTGCTGTCAGCAGAGAGTTTCAGGACTGCGTGGGTTTCAGCTCATCGTGTCTTCTTTTCCACAGAGCCGTCTATTTTTCCAACAAGTTGCTCCTGAAACTAAAAGGAACTTTAATTTTATTTTTTGCTTTTACATTAATTTATAATTTGGGGCATTTTTACTGTAAACGTGCACCAAAGCTATGGGGCTAAAACGATGACAGAGTAAACTGAAACTGAAAAAAAATACATTGAAACTGAAGAAAAAAATAAACTGAAAAATAAAATGTTAAAACTGAAAAATAAAACATTGATACTGAAAGAAAAAAAACTGAAACCGAAAAATACACTGAAACTAAAACAAACCCACAAAAATAACTCTTTTTTACATTGACACTTTATTTTCAGAGTTTCTATTCATTTTTCAGTTTCACTTCAATTTTTTTCAGTTTCAGTTTTTTTTTTTTCAGGTTCAATTTTTTTTTTTTTCAGTTTCAAGTTTTTCTTTTCAGTTTCAAGTTTTTTTTTTTCAGTTTCAGTTCTTTTTTTTCCAAGTTGTTTGCTGTCACTGTTTTTGCGCCGGGCGCGCGCTTGAGGGGCGGGGCTTCTAGCCTGCATATTATTAGCATTCATGGAGGAGTGAGCCAGCCAAGCTAGAAGCTAGTGAGCCGGTCCGGCCAGCTGAGACCAGAAAATCAATGGCTGCTTGCAGTTAGGAAAAACCAACAGTAAGTATGTCGGTTTTTGATCTTTTACAGAGATGAGTCATTGTAAATAAGTTTCGTTTTTAATTAATTATGTTTGATAAAGGTGCGGTGGAAAAGCTAAC
>SSNR01000035.1:219170-255857 GCA_006937965.1 Callopanchax toddi | reverse complement strand
GTTAGCAGGAAATATTCAGCAGCCTCTAACACAGAACAGCAGAATGTAGAGCATTATATCTGCTCTGGGGCTAATCAGGACTTTGTTCTCTTTGCTAGTGCAGGCTAACAGGTGAACTGCTGCAGTCAGGCACCAGGAATTCAGCTCAGACCTGTTTATACCCAGATCAGTTGAATAATTCAGAATATTTATTATTCAATATGGTTTTTGCACAACCTCAATGTTTATAGTTTTTTTTGTTTAGATTGATTCATTTTTTAAGTGTTTGTCAACTTTATTGATCAATTGATCAGAGTAATGTTTAATGTAAGTGTAATTAGTACCTTTATGGATTATTTCCAGTTGTATTAAGATATAAATTGTGTTTTATTTTCTGTTCTTGAGATGCTGTTTGCATGACGTTCATTCCTGTGCCTGAGCTGAGTGAGAAGAAGTCCAAAGCCTGTCATCGGCGTCTCCCAGACTTCCTGCAAAACCTTAAAACTACTGGTTTGTATTGTCAGTCAGTTAAAGTTAAAAATCATAACAAATGTAACAAAAAAGCAGATATGGACATGGGTATTTTTGTATTTTAAAACCTACAACACCGAAAAATTGTCAACTTTCATTTTTGAATGTTTTGCTTCTACAAATTCACTCTTTTTAATTTTTCTGTGATCTTGATCAATAGATCTTCAGACTTTCTGAAGCTCTTTCAAAATGTTATATTATTTTTTACTTTGGCTGCATTTTCACTGTGTCCAGTACTTGACCATTTTCATAGGAATGGTTTAAGTCACTTAATGCTGATGTAAATCTTTATAGACATTAAAGAACCAGTGTCAACACATAACGGAAAACCTAACAAAGTTAAACCAGATCAAATGTTTTTGTTAGCACGTGTGTTGAGCTAGTATTTCTTAGCTTGTTGGGCTAAAATACCATTTCAGTTTGTCAATCTGTTATGGTATTTTAGGTCGAACAGCTGAGAACTATTTTCTGAAGCATGGCTGTAGCAAAAACATTTGATCTGGTTTAACTTTGTTAGGTTTTCTGTTATGTGTTGACACTGGTTCTTTAATGTCTATAAAGATTTACATCAGCATTAAGTGACTTAAACCATTCCTATGAAAATGGTCAAGTACTGGACACAGTGAAAATGCAGCCAAAGTAAAAAATAATATAACATTTTGAAAGAGCTTCAGAAAGTCTGAAGATCTATTGATCAAGATCACTGAAAAATTAAAAAGAGTGAATTTGTAGAAGCAAAACATTCAAAAATGAAAGTTGACAATTTTTTGTGTTGTAGGTTTTAAAATACAAAAATACCCATGTCCATATCTGCTTTTTTGTTACATTTGTTATGATTTTTAACTTTAACTGACTGACAATACAAGCCTGTTGTTTTAAGGTTTTGCAGGAAGTCTGGGAGACGCCGATGACAGGCTTTGGACTTCTTCTCACTCAGCTCAGGCACAGGAATGAACGTCATGCAAACAGCATCTCAAGAACAGAAAATAAAACACAATTTATATCTTAATACAACTGGAAATAATCCATAAAGGTACTAATTACACTTACATTAAACATTACTCTGATCAATTGATCAATAAAGTTTACAAACACTTAAAAAATGAATCAATCTAAAAAAAAAAAACTATAAACATTGAGGTTGTGCAAAAACCATATTGAATAATAAATATTCTGAATTATTCAACTGATCTGGGTATAAACGGGTCTGAGCTGAATTCCTGGTGCCTGACTCATGCAGCAGTTCACCTGTTAGCCTGCACTAGCAAAGAGAACAAAGTCCTGATTAGCCCCAGAGCAGATATAATGCTCTACATTCTGCTGTTCTGTGTTAGAGGCTGCTGAATATTTCCTGCTAACTTGTTAATGAGATGTACTTCAGCTCTCCTGGTCTACAGACAGGCTACCTGCTGGAGCTACCCAGAGGTTAGCTTGCTAACACGACTTGGCTAATGTTAGCTTTTCCACCGCACCTTTATCAAACATAATTAATTAAAAACGAAACTTATTTACAATGACTCATCTCTGTAAAAGATCAAAAACCGACATACTTACTGTTGGTTTTTCCTAACTGCAAGCAGCCATTGATTTTCTGGTCTCAGCTGGCCGGACCGGCTCACTAGCTTCTAGCTTGGCTGGCTCACTCCTCCATGAATGCTAATAATATGCAGGCTAGAAGCCCCGCCCCTCAAGCGCGCGCCCGGCGCAAAAACAGTGACAGCAAACAACTTGAAAAAAAAAAAGAACTGAAACTGAAAAAAAAACAACTTGAAACTGAAAAGAAAAACTTGAAACTGAAAAAAAAATTGAACCTGAAAAAAAAAACTGAAACTGAAAAAAATTGAAGTGAAACTGAAAAATGAATAGAAACTCTGAAAATAAAGTGTCAATGTAAAAAAATAGTTATTTTTGTGGGTTTGTTTCAGTTTCAGTGTATTTTTCGGTTTCAATTTTTTTTCTTTCAGTATCAAAGTTTTATTTTTCAGTTTTAACATTTTATTTTTCAGTTTATTTTTTTCTTCAGTTTCAATGTATTTTTTTTCAGTTTCAGTTTACTCTGTCATCGTTTTAGCCCCATACAAAGCTAGCTCTGAAAATTCCAATTGGGCTACATCTGTGCTCCTGAAATAAATGAGGATTTGGAGAATCCTGTCTCCTAAAGGGGATGTCCCATATAGAGAGATGGAGCAATAAATCAGCCATGCAGATACGGTCCTCAGCTCTCAAACCTCACAGAAAGATTTGTGGCGCTGCTGACTGCAGGGCTGAGTGATGGTCGCTGTATCAGCTCTCAGCCTGAACATTTGAACGTTTTCTGTATTTTCTCTGTCTCATTTTTTTAGAATAAATAACAAATTATTTAAATCTTTTTTTTGTTTAGAAACAAAATTGCTTGAACTTTTGTTTTTTTATATTGCTTTCTGCTCATCTATAATAGTCTTATAATAAAAAGGAAGAAAACCTGACAGCTTCCTGTCTCTCATTGTGATGCTGTTGTTACCCTGGATTGCTCACAGCCAGCTGTGGACGAGCAGGAAAACCCTCTTGGTTTTTTTTGTCCCATATTGTGTCTCTGCTTCCTATCCAGTTTTTTTTCTGTTGTCAATAAACCATACGACTTCCTCCTCCTCCTCCTCCTTTCAGTACAAGCACAGCAACTGCTTCAGGCCTGCTTACCCTGCAGTTCCTCTGGCATCTGTGCGCTGCATAAATATTTGTTTGCATCAATGGCTGTATTGTTACAGACAGAGAGGCAGAGAAGGAGGAAGAGCATGCCCCCCAGCAGAGCATGTGCTATTGTTTTCTGTTGTTCTGAGAGCTCAGGCGGTGCAGTGACACTGCTTCACCTCCCAGCTGGACTCCACCCATCCTGCTCTTAGCGCAGAGCCCCGTCTCTCACCATGCACCACTCTGTCCTACTTCTCTCCTCCTCTGTCACCGGCTGCTCTTTGTTTCGTCTCTGTTTAAGTCCCCTTGCAGCGATCTCCTCGTGTTTCCTTTTCGTGTATGCCGGCTCGCTGCCTGACCTTCTTCCTCTTCTGTCCTCTATCCTCCCTTCACGTTTACCTCATGAGGACCCTGCACCGGCTCAAGTTGATGAGCTCTCCGAGCCTCAGCGAGCTCGGGAGGAGTGAGAAAAGTTCACCAGAGGACAGGGGGGAGAAGCAGAAGCGAGCAGGAGCCAACGCCACCTGGAACAGGTACACCTGATGATGCAGCCGAGGTGTGAAATACTTTAGAGCGGGAACAACAAGCCGCGTGTGTGTTTCTGTGTTTCAGCATCCACAACGCCGTCATCGCAGTCTTCCAGAAGAAAGGCTTGGCTGATAACGAACTTTTCACGCTTAACGAAGGCGTCCGGTAGGTTCACACAGCTACACACACACACACACACACACACACACACACACACACACAGTGAGGAACTTCTTTATTTCAGGCTGTTGAGTTCATTTTGTGCTATCATGTATGTAATTACTGTCTGTGCCGTGTTTGCTTTGCTGCTGACTGGATGTTTTCTTGTGAATGACCTTGTTTGTGTGTGATGTGTGTGTGGGACGGAGGAGTCATGTGGTCAGACCAGATATCTCATTATCTTCCTGAAGCAAACCCATCACTTCTATCTGCCTTCGTGTTAGCAGAGCTAAAATATTCACAGTAAAGCCACAGAGACACTGACGCACATTCTTTTCTGACCACACGTAAAGACCAGAGCGTGATGTACTGTTAGATAATAAACAGGGTGCTTTTCAGCAGTAGGTTGGTCCACATTCTTTCTTTTTTACTGGTGCAGTTTCAGATTATTGTGTATTGATTAGGCATGTTGATGATTACTAACAAAATGTCTGTTTTCTCAGACATCTGCTGAAGACGGAGCTGGGGTCTTTCTTCACTGAATACCTTCAGGTAACACACCTCCAATTCTTTTTTTAGGCCATCATGTGACGGAGGGTTTTTACCTTTTACATGATTGTTATGTGTTTTTCTCAGAACCAGCTGCTGACAAAAGGGATGGTCATCCTCCGGGACAAAATAAGGTTCTATGAAGGTAGAAGTGAATGTGTGTGTAGTCAGGGTTTTATTCTATCAGGTGGCCTCAGTGAATTAATCTACTTGCTTTTCTGTGATTCATGCAGGTCAGAAGCTACTCGACTCTCTGGCAGAGACCTGGGACTTCTTCTTCTGCGATGTTCTCTCCATGCTGCAGGCTATCTTTCACCCAGTTCAGGTGCAAAACCACCTGAAGAGTCTGTTTGTTTTTGCTGTAATCTCTTTAGTTGTCTTTGCCCAGCTGATGATGATAATATTCTGTCTTTTCTGTGGTTCCTGCAGGGTAAGGAGCCCTCTGTAAGGCAGCTGGCCCTGCTTCACTTCAGGAACACCATAGTCCTGAGCGTAAAGTTAGAGGATGCTCTGTCTCGGCCGCGGGCCCGCGTACCGCCCTCTGTTACACAGATGTTACTTATCCTGCAGGTGAGCCTTCAGAAAGCTGATCTTTTCATGGTTATTATTATCGCTGGTCCGATCCCAGCTCCGGCTGGGTTACCTCGTCGTTGTGTCCTTGGGCAAAGACGCTTGACCCACCTTGCCTACTGGTTGTTGGTCAGAGGGACTTTGCGAACGCTCCCCGCCTCTGTCAGTGAGCTCCAGGGCAGCTGAGGCTACGATGTAACTGATCATCACCAGTGTGCAGCGCTTTGGGGAGCGCTATATAAATACAGGTCATTTACAAATGATTATCTTTTACAATCAACCCAATTAAAGATGGCCGCCACAGTCAACTGACCCTAGAAAACACAAAAATTGCTTTAAAGTGATAATATGCAGTTTTGCTTGTTTTGGGCTCCCTCTGGTGTCCGTTTTAAATTACTGCATTAAACAAGTTACCAGATCGTTTCAGCTTCTAAACGCCTAAATCTACCTGTTGAAATGTCTCCTCAGCCTTCATAGTTTTCTACAGGAGAGGTTATTTACTCCTTCAAAGAAATCAGCTGTGTTCAAGCAGGGAGAGATGGAAAAAAATCAGGAATCATGAGCTAAAAACACTCCAGCGCTAGCATAACAGCTAGCCACTTTGGGTTAGCCTAACCCTCGTGAGACACGTGACTTCCTGGGTACCGGGACGGCGACGGAGATCTTGCAATCGTGGTTTTCCGGCTGTAATCACCAGATGGGGCTAAGTGACTTTTCATTAACTTTGTAAAGGGTCATATTAGCACAGACTGGCTCAAGGAAAAAATTTAAAAATATGAAAAAGTTGCATATTATCACTTTAACTCAGTCAGTTTTACACATCTTGAGCAACATTTTCACGTCATTAGCTGACAGTGCTAACAGAGAGTGTGAGGACTTTCAGAATCACATGAATTCATTTTAAGATTTGACCAAAATGGATCATAACATTATCAGTTTTTAAACATGAGATTAGTTTAGTTTAAAACCTTTGCTAGATGAGAGTGACAGGATGCCAGGCTTTAAATTTTTTTAGCTTATTTTAGTGGAAATGACCACATCGGATCACATGTGCAAACTTTAAAGAAAAAAAGTATTTGCAGCCTGAACCTGAAACATTTTGAATAAAAATTCTGCTTTAAGTCTGACACATGTAGTGGCTTTGCATCATGCTGTGTCTAAATTAAAAGACAGATTATCATGAGACAAAAGGACATAAATGCAGGATGCAGAGTAGTTAAAAAAAATCCAGTAATGTTAATAAAACAAAGGATGCTGCCACCACAGGAAAGGACCATAAACTAAACAAAGAACACAAGCAAACACAAGGTTCATGCCCAAAATTAGGAAAGCCAAGAGACTCTGACCAGGTGAAACAAGACAGCAGAAAGCAACACAGACTCTACAAAGTAAAACAGGAAGTGAGTTTTGTAATGTGGAACAGAGCAAACAGGAGCTCAATAACAAAACTCCAAACCAACTCCCAGAAAAACTTATTAATTTAAAAAATAAAAATAACCTGAATCAAATCCAAACCTGCAGACAGCATTTTTTTTTTTAATAAACTTGATTTTCTTGCAAAGTATCTAAATGAGTTTCTTTGGTGTAAAGAAGTCTTACCCTGTAGGTCTGATTATAATGTTGTTGCCTGTGTTTGTGTTTAGGGGGTCCACGAGTCCCGCGGTGTGAATGAGGACTACTTAAGGTTGGAGTCTCTGGTGCAGAAGGTGGTCTCACCCTACCTGGGCACCCACGGTCTTTACTCTGGAGACGAGGCTGAAGATCACTGCTGTGTTTTTGGTAAGTCAGAAACACTTTCATCATAAAGACAGTTCGTATTTATGAAGAGCTGATCAAATCCTCTTGTCTTTTTATTCTTTTTGTTTTCCAGACCAGTGTTTACCGTGGGGCTGGCCAAAGTCTGCAGACCAGACCTCTAAAAACCCTGTGGTACGATCAAAAAGCTACAATATTCCTCTGCTGCTGACCCCAGTGGCCGAGTATGACCCAGACGCCAGCTCGGTTGGCAGCGGAGGAATTCGGCGCCACTCGGCTTGTGAGATTATATCATGCCTGGAGGAACAAGGACTGGCCTACTCTAACCTGGCTCCAGGATCGGAGCTGTCTGGCCCCTCCTCCAACAGACTGTGTGTGGGCTCGCAGTTTAATGGTATGACGGATGTTAGGATGTCTGTGTCCATCCTGGTTATTATGATAAAATCTTTAGTTGAAAATCCATAATAACCCGGGGGGGGGTTTCATTCACAGGAGCAGGAGCCGGTGCCATGGACTTGACGCTGTCGTCTCCCTCCATCCTTCATTCCTCAGGAACTCTCCATGGCACCGAGGCCACAACAACAGTGACTGATCTCAGCAAGGGGGCCTCCTCCACGCCGCCCAGTGAATCATCCAGCCCAGAAACCATAATTGGACAAGTGCTCGAGTCTGCCGGCTCAGACTCAGATGGAATATTTATCGATTTCCCACGACACTCTTCAGAGGCGATGGGGCGCAGCCGCGAGAGCAGGCAGAGCACCGTGTAGCTGGGGTCGCTTTCAGGGCGAGTGTGTACAGGAATATTTTGTTTAAAGACAAATAGGGGGGGAATTCTTACTACACGTCTGCAAATCGGTACCATTTACGTTTTTACATTTTTACAGTAACTTTCCATGGTAACTTTCTTCCAAGTTCTCTCACTGGTTAATGAAAACTTCTTATTATAACACTTAAGGAGCTAATAAAAAAATATGCATGTTCAGCTAGACAGGAAGTGGTACTGATGTTATAGGATCAAAGATGTGATGGTTCTACACTTTATCATCAATAAGACCAAATTTCTCATAACAGGTGTTGCATCTGTAGCCAAACCCTAATTAAAGTCAATGCTTTGTGTCTAAAAGCTCCAGTTCCTTTAACAGTCTGATTTCTTGGTCCCGACTAAAATCTAATAGAGCATCAAATATGTATTAATCTGCAGCCGAAATGCAGATTAATGGTGCATGAAGTTTGCAACTGAAAAGTATTGTTTACAAAAAAAGAAAAGTCATTTTTAAAATCTTAATTATAATAAGTGGTAAGCTGCATCTAAAGAATCGTCTCAAGTAGAAATAATAAACGTAAGTAAATAAAAATGTTAATTATTGTGGCTTCTTCACTGTCAAGTTTGAAACCCCTCAACTGAGGTTCAAATTTAATCGACACTGCAGATGTCTTTATTGAATTTTTTTTTTTAATGCCACATGCATCATGCTTTGACATTTTTATCATGGATTTGTTTTGTATTTGTGGAATCTGGAACAAATACTTGTGTTTTAGCTCTGCTTTGTGCTGCTTAGAGGTCCTCCGCTCTCACTTTTCTGCAGCCCTCAGAATGTCTAATGCAAAATTATCTTCGTTGTGACAACATTTGCTTTTCCGTGTTGACTTTGGAGTTTGACAAATTCAACATTTCTTGTTTACATTTGACAAAAACAGGAACATTTCAACTGAATGTTGTCTCTCACTGTATTTTGCACCAACACTACCATGTAAATACAAGCGTATTGGGGGTTTTTTTTTTTTTAGAATGACTAGATATTGTAAAGTGAACATTCAATGTAAAATTAATTGAACTTTTAAAAGGGCTTTTTAAATGAATCTTTTTTTAATGATGTTTTACCTCAAAGCGTTTTGTACCTACTTTTTTGACAATCTATGATGTCTATGGAGTTGTACTTTGTATTAATTTGTTATACTAGCCTAGTAAAAATAAATGCATTTGAGTAATATTTAAAAACATGGAATATCTTCTACTTTAAAAGGATGTGTTAAGAAAAAGTTGCTAATTTTGACAGGAGCAAGTGGACACAACAGTTTCTTGACTAGTGTTTATTTCATCATTTAGATTACCCTCGGACTGCTATTAACAGTTACTAATTAGTAAATTGAATTTTTCAGAGTGCTTAGTGGCCTTGGTGAAGATCTCTAAATGCACTTTAAACTGATTATTTGTGGTGCCAAACACAAACTAAATAAATCATGCTTTTATTGTGAAAAGTTCCACCGGAAACTATTGGTTGATTAACCGGAAGTCCTATCTAGGCAGGCTATAGCTGAAAGCTAACATTATTTAGGTGGTTACTTGGCTATTAAACACTTAATATACCATGTTTAGGCGTTCGTTTTCTAGCTGAGGAATTGTTCTTTTAAATTTTGGTTTAAAGAAAACAAACTGACGTCGCGTGAACTCGGTAAGACGCATTTAAACGTTGTCTGTTTATGCTAATGCTAAGTAAAGTTAATGGATTTTAATTTTCCTGAAAGGCTGGACGTCAGTGCGGATTGATTTGTTTTTCTTTATTGTTCTTACCAGAGGGAGCTCTCTGTGTTAATTATTCGTGTTCTTTTAGACTTCTTCACCTCCTTCTTCTGTTTGCGGATGACCCTGGCTTGTTGCCACTCCTTCATAGATGAAGATGTCCCTGGCTCAGCGAGTTCTCCTCTCCTGGATCTTTGCATTGATCTTCCTCATCATGCTGGTCCTCAAACTGGACTCCAAAATCCACTGGAACTGGTTTCTAATATTTCTTCCTGTCTGGACGTTTGACACCATCCTCATCCTGATGTTGATTGTGAAGATGGCAGGACGCTGCAAGCCGGACTTTGACCCCCGGGAAGGTGAGCAGACCCTGAAGAGGAGGATCTGGTACCTGGCAGCCCTGCTGCTGAAGCTGGCCTTCTGTCTGACTCTGTGCTCCTGTCTGGAAAAACTCATCAACGTGTTGGTCAGTGTGGTGTGCATCCCTCTGTGGGTGCTGCTGGGTGGAGCACTGATGGACCTGGGACACAGTGTTTTTCACTTCAGGAGGGATTGAACCTCAGGAGTTCTACACGAGACAAGGATGTTTAATATTTAAGCATCTCTGACTGCGGTTGAATAACTTTAGGACAATTTTTAACCAAATAAAAAAATCTGCTGTTAGTTACTAGTACCCATGAAGTGACTCCAGGCTGCAGAAATAATGGGTTAGTAGTCCCAACAAGAGTAATTGTGTCATCTGCTGGTGGAATAGGATCTTATTTTAGCTTTAAGCATACAGGTTCACATCGTTGGGTGTCTTTAAATAAATCCAGCCTTTACTTTTTCCAGATTCACATCACCTACTTTTGACTTTAAAAAAACAAGTAGACTTTTTGTCTTGTCATTTAACTTCTACAGAAAATATTCTACAATTCACTGGATACCTCAACGTGACATATGTGATTCTATTTTATAAATTAACTATCAGTAACAACTTTATTTTCTGCTACATGGATTAAATAACATTCAATCACACATTAAATGTAGTTTATTTCACTTAGATCTAAAACATTTAAAATTGTGACACTAATTTTGTTTATTATAAAACATTTACAATTAAAACATTTTCTCCAAAACGATTAACAGATCCAATGATTTTTCTGTTGCTGGAAATGTAAAAATGTTCCAGGTTATTGGGCACCAGTATTCATAGAAATAAAATACAACTGAACTGGAATTAAAAGATTTCTTCGCTCAGTTCCAATTAAAGATGTGCAATTTTTTGCTTGAATGAGCCGCTTTGCTACGGTGTGTTCACATTGCAAAAAAATGTGATTTATGTCAACTCTATCAGTCATTCTAGACTGAAAATCAGACAGTTCTGGTCAATTGCAGATGAATCAGTGCACCCCTAGATAAAACACCTCAAAATACTAATACGTAATTAGATACATTAAGAGACTTGGTCAACATTTTGAACCATTTATTGAGGTTCTGATCAGAGTATAAATCACACTACCAAGTCTTATCTTAGGAAATAAAATGTATTTACAACAAATATTTCACATACATTGTTTTCAAATAAAAACAGACAGTAAATGATATAAATAAGTTCTATGGAAAATAAAACTTGTCTTACAAAAAATATATGCAATTTCTGTATACATTTCTCACATTGGTGCTAATAACATCTATGCTGTACAGTTTTGGTACATACAGTATCATTTACAGCCCTGTGAGAGTCAAAACGGCCCAGTCTGAAAACAACTACTCATTCAGATTTGGAGTGTTATAAACAATAAAAAGGAGACTATTTCTGAAGAGCTCTGTGACTTACTGAGTTATCTCCAATAGTGAACGTAGTTTATTCAAAAAGATGGAAGATTGTTTTCAGATTGGCTAGACTGGTACCTCAAATAGGTGCTTTCAGAGCGAAGCTAAGTAGTGCACAGGCACTGACACACGGGTCACATAACATCTTATATAAAGCCTACATACATCTGCTAACAAACGTGAAGTGAGCTACTTAGCTTACATTCTTAGACGCTGTTAAAATACTTGCAGAATGAATCCTTGTCTCAAAACGTTTTCACTCCTATCGTGAATTACGTGACGTCTGAAAGAAGGGCAGATTTTCAAATATTTTAACAAAGCCTAGGCATACGTTGTACAGTTTAACAAAAGGATTAAACATCTAGACATTCATGTTAAGAAGTCTTTCTGTGTTTGGGGTGTGTGTGTTTTCAGAGGCTGTTTTATCGAGTGCTGCTGTGGTCCAGTGTCCTGTAGCGCTGTAGCAGGTTTTCCCTGTAACGAGTCTTTTACTTTTGGTCCTTTAGAGGACACAACTGTCCGTGAGTCTGATCCAGACTTGGAGGAAGAACCCCGAGAGTCACTGTGGTGTTGAGGTTTAGGTCTACTGTCCGATAGAGAAAGAGCCAACGTTTGGTGAGCCTCCATTGGTTTAAAGAGGTCAAAGGTGAAGAGCGTCCGTGCTGGTTTGTGATCCGTCTGAGAAGAACCAGAAACAGTTTTTTTCTTTTCCTCCTTGCTGCTGACATCCTTCTCCTTTTTACCATCTCTCTTTGTGTGAAGGTTTGAATGTTTGTGTGTTTTGCCGTCTTCTCTCCCTGGTTTCCCCTGTGAACTCGACAGGCTGCTGTCCTTTCCCTCCCTGTGGCCGCTCTTCTCCTTCTTCCCGTGTGAAGACTTGTGTTTATGTGAACAGGAGTCTCGAGCCTCCTCTCTGTCTGGTCGTGAAGGAGGCGCTGCCTGTGGGCCTCCCCTGTCTTTATCATGCTCCTTCTCTTTCTTGACGTTGGGTTGCGTTTTTGAGTCCCACTTCTCATCTCTGTGAGCAGATATGGAGGACAGAGTGGGCTTACCTTCATCCTCCTTCTTCTTTATCTGCAGCAGCATCAAAGTGCTCCCCTCTCTAACCTTCTCCTGCTCTCTTACCCTGTCTTTCTCTCTGTCCCAGTCTTTCCCTCTGTCTTTTTTATCCCTGTCCTTCTCCTTATTCCTGTCTTTGTCCTTCTTTTCTTTGGTTCTCTCCTTTTCATCTTTCTCTCTCTTTCCTTTATCCTTTTCTCTTTTGATTTGGGGTGTGTTGTAAGTGCCTGTTGTACCATCTCTACTCTTCTCTTTGAGACCTTGACTGGTCTTTTCCCGACCCTCTTCCTCCAAATCATTTTCCTTTCTAATTTGCTGTAAAGGCTTTAAGGATGCACTGTCTGCTCCACCCTCCTCTGGACCTTTTTGTGATGTTTGACAAGTGTCTACACCTCCTTTACTGCCTTCTCTCATGTCATCTGCTGTAGTTTCTATTAGTGTACGTTTGAATGAAACCTCGTCTCTTTCACTCTTGACTGAAAGCAGCGACTGTGTTCCTGACTCCATCTCTCCTCTGTTGTCTTGCTCTTCCTCTTTGAAATTCTGTGTAAGTGTTTGTGAGGGTTGCTCTTCCCATTCCTCCTCATCCTCCACCTTTGTCACTGCCTGTAGAGTAAGGTCAAACTTATTCCTCTCTTCCTCCTCATCTTCCTCCTCTTCTTTGATCTGAAGTGCTGTGTCTCTTGGTGAACACTTCTCCTCCTCCTCCTCTTTCTCTCCTTCATGTCGGTGGTACCGTTTGAGTCGAATGTGCCAAGCCAGACTGCAGACAGCAGACACAGTCTTGAACTGGTGGACGACGCCTCTGGGGATGAAGTAGATGTCGTCGTGGTACAGTTGGATCCGGGCATATCGGATCCCCTCTCTCCTCAGCTGGTTCAGCTTGGCATCATCGATCCACTGGACGCACTGTGGACACAGACACTAGGCTTAATGTTACAATAACACAAGACTTTCAAAAACAACAACAATATTTTAATTTCCAACTTAAATTCACCAATAAACTCACAATATCATGCATTTTTATTCTATTTATTTTATGATTAGCAACATGCAGGTAATTTTTTTATTTTTGACTTTATAAAACAGAACACGCAGAACTAATTATTTACACTTTTATTGTACGTGAGACGCCAGACGTCACTGCACTTTTAGGTGATCTAGGACACGTGTCTCACGGTCAGGTGCACAAACAGATCACAGGACAGTTTGTTTAGAAGAAATATGAGCCGTGGCTTTGTCTGTCCTGGTACAGTTGGAGAAAGAAAGGCATTGTTTGCATTTCAACTACTATAAGTTATTATTCTGGGGAATAAAACTCTCTGAAGATCTTAAAGCACGTGCAGGTTTTCATATTTCCCTACACGTCTCCACTGGATGAGGTTGCATTGTTCTGCGTTTTTGTTTTTTCCTGAAACGCATGAGTCTGATTATAAAGTAATTTATATTTTAATAACACGGCTATTACCAAATGTTTATCTTTACTTTTCATAAAATGTATGTTTTCTATCAGTTACTGTCTAATCTGTTTGTTTTAAGGGGAATTAGTAAAAAACAGACCTGTTTTATCAGATTAATAAGATATAACAGGTGTGTGAACTTCAAACTCCGGGACATGAACCAGGCTGCAGGTTGAGTGTGTGAGTTAGGCGAGGAAAGAGTTAAATGTATCCAGGGTTCTTGCAGGTTTCAGTACAATAAATTTTAGACCTATTTGAGACTGTTTTGTATGAAATTTTAGACCAAAAGACGCATAAATAGGAAGCTGGAAGATAGGAGGCATTTTTGGTTTTCTCCTTCTTCTTCGTGTGGTTTATTAGCGGTAGCACCACCGGCTTCCGGCTATCAGAGGCTGTCAGAAAGGCGGACAACTTCAGATTCTGGAGTTTTACTCAGCGTATTTTATGGCCAATGCTTCTCGGGAATAAACAAGTTCAAATTTAAAGTGCCCATGACATGGTTTTTCGTGTTTTCTGACTTATCTATCATGTTGCAACGTTGAGTTCTCACCTTAAACCTGCCAGAAAGAGCAAAAAACGGCGTCCATCTGTCTCCTAGTACAGCCAGTGAGAAGCTCTTCCAGATTTCAGACCCAGGTTTCAAACAGTTTTTTTCACTCCAGCCCGCTATGAGGTCATAGTGATCCGGACTTGCTTATATGGTAAATTCTCCGCCCACATGCACGTTCACGACAACTGGAGCGAGGCAGTGCCGCCGCCATTGCCCATAGACCGTGTAGTGTTTAGTTTCAGTTTCGTTTCTCTTTCACGCGACGACACTGCCCCCTGCTGCAGCAGAAGTGCCAGGCTGCCAAATAAGGAGAAACCCAGCAGAACCGGAAGGCGGCGCTTTCTTCTGATCTCCGAGTTGCTCGTTAGGAAATAATTACAGCGTATTTTGAGTTATAATGGTGCAACGCTGATCTAGAGGCATCAAAGATTACACCTGTTTAATATAAAGTGATTTAAATATGGAGTCACAGGCACTTTAAGACTTGACTTCATTGAATTTTAGACATTGGACGAAAATTTGGGCGTTTTTTAGACCTAAAATTTAGCATTGTGAATTTTAAGACTTTTTTAGACTCCGCAGGAACCCTAGTATCTCTTAGAGAAAAAACAAACTGATTCTGATCAAGAACTATTAGTCGGGTGTATTTCTCTGATGAATAAATATCTGACAGATATTTACTCACCTTTAAGTAATCTGAGCTTTTCAAGCTCTTATCCTGCTTCTAAGTTGCTAAATGTTTCTTTTAGTTCACAATGAAATTGCCTAGATTGTGGTTTGGTGCAGAAAATATGGAGTATGACTGAAAATATCTAGAAATCATGATGACAGCACTGAAAAAAGTTAAAAGGATAAAAAAAAAAGCTGCTCACTGTTAAAGGAAGTACACTGATCTTTCGGTAACTTAATATTCTGATTTAGATGGTGATTTGATTTACTGTCAGTATCATTTATATTCCTCTAAATATACGATCAGGTAAAACAGGCCAACCTGAGACAGCGGGGGTTCATGGAGGTCCAGCTGCAGCCTCATGACCACATCTGGAAAATCTCCAGCGTGGAAACACACAACGTCTTTGGTGATCCTGGCAGGAGAGTCACTGCTATAAGAAAACACACAAAGTCCTAGTTACACACAAGTAAAGCAGAACGGCAACTTTAGCATATTTTTATGAATCCGCAGGTTTAAGTCAAACTTTGAACCTACTCCTCTCCACAGCGCACAGCCTTCAGCACTCCCACAGCAGCAGTGGTTTGTCGCTCGAAGCCCTGACCGATGTGGTCAGCGTGAGCTCTGGTTCGGTCCTCAAACAGCATTTCTCTGGGCTCACTGGCTCTGGGTAGATACTGAAGGTTCTTTATCTCATTGGTGGACCTGAAACACATCAGTTCCCTCCGTCAGGATCTATTCAGGGTGTGTGAAAGTTTCTGTGTGTGCTAAAATATATACTAAAAGCAATGAATTGGCTTTTTGATACACCCCCACAAAAACAACATTATTTTAAATGAGGAGGAGCAGAAAGGCAGCAGATGCATATTATTTCTGATAAATACAGGATGCCTCAGTAAGATCAATAAAACCTGAATTATGTTTCAGTTTTCTAGATGTCTTTAGGCGAATTAGGCGAAGGTTTTCGTCACATCACTGCATGTAGATATGTTGATAGGTTGCTATGGTAACATGTTTTGCAAACTAGCAGCAAGTGACTATTAAATGCATTTGAATACATCTCACATACATTTTAAAAAATGACGCTCTTCTTGAACATGTAATGAATATAGTGGATTCAAGTTCTGCACACCTTTTTCTTTTGAAGGGTGATTTTGGCATGTCTGCCATCGGGATCATCTGTTCCCCAGGTCTGACCCACATGATGGGGCCGTCGTCGCTCTCCGTTGGGTTCTGCACCCGCAGACTGGAGAAGGTTCCCCAGGGCAAAGTCCGCTGCACAAACACAGGATGAGAAACTTCAGGTTACACAACGAGAGACGTCTGTGACACGTCTGTGAATATACAATCGCACTCACCTGCAGGAAAGGAGACTCCTCCAACATGCTGATGAACTCAGGGAAGTAATCTCCAACCTCTTCATCCACAGCTCCGACCAGGCTCACCTGCCGCATGGCCCCGGCTCGATACGTTCCCTGGGAGTACGTCCGCTTCACCTGGAGGAGGCACCACAGATTAAAACCCAGCAGGTTTCACGTCTGATTAACAAATCTGACTTCCAGCTGAACGACACGAGAGACATTTATCAAACATCATATGCATCTAGAAAAACAGGTATTGCTTCACATCTTCACATCAGCTGAACTGTGTGACCTTTTCAGTGCACCTGCTTTAATAACGCACTCAGAAAACCTCATCACTCATCAAGAAAAGGAAATGTAAGCACAAAAAATGGAACAGAGAAATATAATAACGAGAAAAATAAACTATTTCAAATCCAAGAGACAAAATCAGACGTCCAGTTAAACAACGTCCTTGATTTAAATACCTGACAGTGACTGACAAAAGCTCAGTCGAGTAGATGGATGTCACCGTAAAAGTGCCAAATTCAACAGTGTGATTGGAATATCAAGAAGCAGAGATTACGTAGCTTGTAAACATTTACTGCTCGTCACAATCAGGCAGTTTGTCTCGTTTCTGCATTGAGTTGCTCCACTATCATCCTAAAAACTGAGTTTATGTGCATGTTTGAGGAGGCTGCATTCATAAAGTCATTGCTTAAGTCAATTACCTTTATACAGCACTATAATGTATGTAAAACATTTATGAGAAAAGCTAAAAATGTATGACAAAAAAGATCAAATACAATCTCAACAAGTCTGCTCGACTGGTGAGGTAGTGCTCTGTTGAACTGTGCAACAAAACCAGACACATGCAACCTGTATGGAACAAGAAGAAAATATTATCTGAATCCTCACAGAATTCCACCTCAGATGCCAATAACAACAACAAAAAAACAATCTAAACTGGTCTGACACATTTCAGAAACAAGTGGTGGAACAAAGATAAAATAAGTTTACTACACCAACTAAAGTTAAGGCTGAAGGAAAAAGCACCAGAAGGTGATAAAGAATGCTTTAACAACTAATAAACACAAGAACAGCTTAATCATGGTTTGGACTGGAACTCTGCAACACCAAGAATCCATATGTCAACTTTTCCAACAAAGAAAAGTGAAAATGTCAATATCTAGTGTGGATTTAAAAATTTCAGCTTGACAAATTAGCAAAACATTGATGCGATTCTTACAGAATAGAACAAACTACGTTTTATATTAGTATTGATCATCTGATTTAGATTAAGTATGTTGTTTCAGCAAGTACTAGAAATCTTTTCAGCAGGGAAACACAAGAATACTGGATTAATCAATTAATTATTTCACAGAATACTCAATTAGTAAAATACCCAGTAGCTGCAGCCCCTAAACAGAACATCTGACCTAAGATTCTCTTCTCAGTTTGGCTACCTAAAAGTTTGTAACTTCATGTTATCAGGATCAGCCTGAGGCTCAAAGATGAGGGACAAGTCAACGACAGATGTTTGCATCCAACTGGAAAACAACTTCCTCGTTTTCCGTTAGTGCTTTACTTTCACTATCTGATCCAAAATGAAAACAAAATAGCAGCAACGCAGATATATGGCATTGAAAGCTCTGAAAGATTTCATTAAGAGTTTAAAAATAGCTCAAATGACTGAAAAGACAAGCATTATTGAAGCAGAGCATATGAAAAAAAGTGACATTTAAATGTCAGGGGAAAAAAAGTGCAAAAGTTTGACTAAATCCCGATAATCCTTTCTCTGAAGGAGTGATGTTGACATTTCTGACTTTATTAGATGTATTTTTCATGAAGGTATTGAAGCAAAAACTTTTGGGATCACAAAAATATCGGGTGGCCTCTACTGAAATAATTTGATCAGTCATTTTGATGTTTTGTATAAGGAAACTCATTTACCGGTAACTTTAATACATTTAATGGATAGTCATTTTTAGCTTAAGAGTCTCTCACTTTAACCATATAAACATATGAATTAAATTAGTTAAATAACAAAGAATCCAAATGCATTCAAGCATATTGAGAAGTCAACATTAAGCTCTAATGTTCTCATGATGAGACCTAAAGACCCCCTGCCCCTGTAACATACCTCATTAAGTCAAGTATTGAATTTCTGAATCCATAACTACAGTACGAGTTTAATAAAAAAGAAACTGACACACCGTACCAGCCTGAAAGCAAAAGCAGTCATGAATTAATTCAGTTACTTAACTCAAAGGCTTTAAGTGCTGCCTCGCTGTTTGCTAATACAGGAAACAGTAAGTCTAGTCTACAGTGAAATCCAGCAAGCAAATATCTGAGAAAATTGCATAAAATTACACACAAAAAATTAAATGTAACACCCAAAAATTTTCAGTGATTTACCTCCTGGTATAGAGACTCTGTCATAATAATAATTTCCTGACCTGAACCAATTACTGTGGCTTCTTTAACCATGTGAAATGAGGTTCAAGCTGTGGTCAAGCTTTGTGACAAACAGGAGCCTTGACTTTTAGTAAATGATTGCTGGATTGTATCAGCTGAGCTAGTCAACCCAACCCACCTCAACAGCCAATCATACAACACATCCGACTCCAACCAACCAATCACAACACAGAATCCTCCAACACTGGTTGGATTTCTAGTACAATCTCACAGAAATCTTTACAAATGTTTAATGTGTTTATGTCATTTCCTCTAACAACTAAAACACAAGAGTTGGAATAAAAAAGACATCAATGTTCTGTGTTTGTGCTTCTCGTGTTTAGACTGAAGACAACAGACTTGTGCTAAATGTTAGATTTTTAAATTTCAATTTTTTTTCTTCAAATATACAAAAAGACAAAAGCCTCTTCCCCAGGCCTCTACTCTCACTGTCAGCTGAAATTTTGAATTTCTAAAACATATTTTATGAAAGCAGAACACCATCACTTCTGGAGCCACATAAAACCAGAGCTTACAACTCTAAATTTAAAAAAACATTCTCACCTGAGTGTGAAAATTGGCCATTGTAGTTGTCTCTATGTCCTTCTTCCCAAGCACTTCCATCTTCACTGGTGTGTTGGGGAACTTGCAGGAGAAGTAATCCAGGAAGTCTGGAAGGTAGGATGCTGCTCCATGGATGATTCCCATTACAAAGCGTGCAGCCTTGACCCCATCTTCACTAAACGACAGGGACACAAACTCCTCTGCAAAGCGCTCCATCTCTGCTGGAGACAGACTGGAGAGCTGCTCGACGTAGGCATGCACCACTGAGGCCCCTCCATTAGCTTGCTGCTCCAAGTGGATCAGATGGCCAAACTCCAGCCCAGGCAGAACTGGAGCTGGGGTACAGTGTAAGGGGGGGCTGTAGCTGAACCCATCCCTGACCATAGAGGAGTTGGTGGTGGAGGTAGCGGCAGTGACAGCAGGATCCTGGTGATGTTGTGGTGCTGTGTGGATGAAACTAACGCTGTTGTCCCCGTTGATTCGGCCGAGAAACTCTGGCAGACCCAGAGACAAACCTGAACACACAGTCTGACAGGAGCGGTGATACATTTTGGGCCGACTGTGCCTCTCCTTTACTCGCTCCCCATCTTTGTGCTTCTTTTTCTTCTTCTTCTTGAGTTTTTTCAGCAGGAGGTCTTCCTCTGAATCAGCTTTCAGCTTCTCTTTAGACTCTGTGAACAAGAACAGAAATATTTTACAGTCCAACAAAAAATGTAAATATATTGTTCCAGCATCTTTGTTACTACTATTCCAAGATCAAGATTTCATGCTTAAATAATAAATCCTCTTATATTTTAACATTTTATCCTAATTACAAACATTATTACACTTTAAATATAACTAAGTTCACTTGATCTCAAGAGAACTGAGCGTATACATATATTCTGGTACATTATTATAAATTTCAAATTAGAAAAATAAAAGTCACTGTAGATTTCATTCCTACCTTTCTGTGGAGAAATTGCGTCTCCGTTTTCTCTCACAATGTCTACTGGTGGCATTTTGTGATTTTTCCACTCTCTATTCTTTTCCTTCTTCTTTTGCCTGTCTTTTTCTTTCCCACTGTGATCTAATGAGAGGAAAAGAGAAGACACAGATAGTAGAAATACTGCTTCATCCAAATTCAACCTCAAAACTGAAGAACAAACATTTCCACGTGTGTATACCACCATATGGGGCCAATAAATATGGAGGCCTGATGTACGAAAAAAACGTAAAATAATAATAAATAATTATTCGGCTGCATTAATTGGCATATTATTTAAATTAAATTATAATTTGGTGAAGGTGGGAGTCGTGGAGAGCAGCCTGGGTGTGCTGTCCTACCTCTCTGGAGCTTTTTCACGTCGCCGTTCTCCGTCTTTGTATGGCAGCTAGCGGGGCTCACTTCCTCCACAGCGGCGGCGGAGCTCCGCGGGGCTTCGCTGCTCTTCTCCTTGTCTTTATGTCGCTTCTCTTTCGACTTTTTCACTTTGTGAGGTGAAGCAAGGAAGTTGCTGATTTTGAATATCTTTCGAACAGGAGTACCTGGCATCGTGGAGGCGGTGGAGTGGCTCGCCTTGGCCGGGCCGAAACTCCATTTCGCTGGGCTTCCACAACTCTGCTTCCCGTTGTGTTTTTCCCCTGCGCACACCTCTCCGTTCAGTTTCCTGTGCTTCAGACCCTTCTCCTCTACACGGACCTTCTTGGGGGTAGGTGGGAAAATGTCACTGGAAGACTGCGGACGGCTCTCAGGCGGTCGTTTGGCTATCAGGGGTTTGGGAGAATTTGTTTTGCTGTTCGCTGCGAAATGCATGGAGTCCACGGACTCGGCCATCTTGGAAGTTTCTATTTTTTACGGTCAGACGTAACTGGTGCGTGAGAGACAGGGTGGGGGCGGGACTTACCGAGTTACGCAAAGACGTACGGAGGAGGGCCTTCAGATTGTTTACAGTCTGCGGGGCAAGAGGCTGTGCAGCATTTCTGCAGTTTGGTTGCTGACACACAAAATTACTTTATGTGCAGCATGTCTTGTTTTTTTCTGATGGTTCAACTTGACCAACCACATGTGTATATATATATATATATATATATATATATATATATATATATATATATATATATATATATATATATATATATATCGGTACACACATATGTGTATATATACATGTGTGTGTGTGTGTGTGTGTGTGTGTATGTGTGGTATTTCTATTATGCAACAGGAAAATATTAGTTTTATAAATCTGTTGAGGCTACTAAGATATATACAATTCAGCATTTGAACAAAAAGTACTCATAAAACATATTCTAGCAATTGTTTTTTATTGTAATTTATTAAATAAATAAAATATGCATGTGTAGCTTCTAAAGTTTTATTGTAGGGCATCGAGTTACCGTACTTGTAAATTCTGCACGCTTACTTTAACAACATTTTTCCACCAGGTGGCAGTAATGTCCTATATATATATAGATATTTTTTCATTCTTAAATCGTCACATACACTGCACCGTGTTACTAAACTTCACGTGTTGGAAAATGTAACATGAAATTGTACTCATAAGTGTTATACAATAAAACCTGGTTGGTCATTAGCTTCATCACACCAAAGGTCAGTGCTATTAATTTGTGAGGAATTTAATACAATGTTCAACAGCTGTTTCTTATGAAAGTTCTCTTAATGTTATGACATTAAACAAAAACAAATCTAACAAAGATTTGGAAAAGCTTCCCAAACCGTTGTGTCACATCATCCGTTTGTACATCATCTCTCATTCATTCATGTTCTGCTCGTCGGTATCCGAACCCACAAATGTAGGTATTTTAACCTGCCAGAGATTAGAAAAACAATGTACCATATCGTCATGACACTGTAGAGTAAGTCATGACACTGGCTTACTCTACAAAGAGATCTGTATATTTCTTCTGCTTCAGATTGTTGACTGGGCGAACACTGGGCTGTGAGCTGACACTTAAACTGTTTCCATAGAGATGAAAACACAGTTTGCAGCATAATAAAGTAAAGGTTATTTCTGGTTCCCATAATACACGCCTGTGTTGGGAACTAATAACGAATAGTATTTATCAGTAATTAGAAACATGTTTGATAAACATATTATTTATATGCATATTTGGGGTAGTTATATATTCCAGTGTTTGATTTTAATATTACATCATCCATTGCTATTACCACCACTTTTGTAGATTATCAGAAAAAAACAAGAACCATTTGCTTTGTTACACAGTAAATAGTAAATAATGCACTTCAAATTAAGGAAGGACTCATTGATTGTTTATTAAGAAAATTCCAAAAGTAAGTAAATAAAAATAATATGGTTTTTATCTATCCATGTTACAAATGAAGTATATCTGGAACAATACATAGTGTCAAACACACAACATCTATAATTATATTTAGCAGGATCTAAACACATTCTTCACCGTTTGATTTTCAGTATTTTTTAATAAGAGAAGAAACAACATTTTTACTTTAATTACTGTAGCTGTGACAAACAACAGTCAAAATAAACAGATATGGGTTTGTGGTGCCTTCAGGGACAACTTTCATCACATTTGCATGGTTTCGATTCACCACAGCTGGGAAATATACAGAATGCAGCACGAATCTACTCAATATGAACATCTTGATATGATATAATGAAAGAAAAACAGCTACATTTCAGTAGAGCATTCATCATGAAATATACCTCAAATGTAAAATAAAATCTCTACTGTGACTGAAGAATATCAAATTATATATAATCAGGAATTAAAAGTCCACTCTTCTTACTGAACGCACCTCTGTCTGAGTAAACGCTAAAGGCAGAAGATGATGAGTTCCCGTGTTACGCCCCTTTCTTTTGCTATAGGAATCTTACATTTACATTTTGAACAACTGCTTAATGGAGCCCAGGCGTTTGGATTAGAAATTGACCTGACGTTATCTAGTGTTGCTGGCTGAAGAGAATGTAGCCCAGATGTGAGAAAACATTTGATTGTCTCACTTTTTAGAATCACTATCAGTCAATTGATGGATGAAAAACAGTCACACATGGCAAAGGAATGTATCTGTGACTGCAGAATGAAAGACATGGCCACAGTGTTTGTGTAAACATGAATATGTGAGAAAGATGTAAGAAACTAGCAGCACTGATGCTGATCAATAAGATTAGGGCAGGCATTGTCTCATGTAATGGTTCTGCTAAAAGAATTCATCCGTAAAGCGCCTTAACATGAAAGTATCGAGTCTGTGTGCTAGGTTTGTACCTTGAGACTACGTGTGGCGTTACAGGAAGCTGGTGCTGCATCTCACAGCTGAGGGTCACTTCAGTTCAGCAGGAAATGGGACACTTATGAACATAACAGACAAGAGAAACGACACTGGCTTCTCTGCCCAAATTGGATGGAGATGAAGTGTCCTGCCAGGAAGCCCAGACAGTAAAGATAGACCGCTGGTCAGATGTTTGTTCTAGCCTGTATGGAAAAGAAGCAGAGTGTTTACATGATCAGGGACAGAAAGTGGGCCAAGCCAGCTCACCAGGGGAATTCAAAACACTGAATCCCAAGAGGGCAACCTGAGGGGGAAAAGCCCGCTGCCCATAAAAGGGTAAAGCTGGGGGGGAGGGCATTATCTGTACTAATTGGTGGAAATAAATTACTAAAATGTAATGACTCTTTGCCCTTTGAATCTATTACAGTATAATTTCTGAACTTTATTAGTCATCATGCATCCTGAGCAGCAGGTTGGTCTGTTTTAGCTAAGAGATGACTCAGATTTATATTAGAGTAAAAAATGAGGCTCAGTGATAATAAATCAATAAGTCTGAGAGAGTTCAGACCGAAATCCCCCGAGAATGTAAACATTTCTCTCACACTTGTTCACAGTGTAGTGCTGCAGTACTAATGTGAATGTGGAAGGTGAAAGAACACTTATTTCTGGCTTTTATCCTGCCAACAGTTGTTAAATGTCAAATGACCTCATAGGTGCATTAGTATCAGAGGAGGAGGAGGAAGAAGGGTTCAAATCAACGTTTTACTTTCTGGTTTTAGAAAAATCACTTGATTCGCAAAAGGTGCATAAATAAAAATAGAATAATTTGTGTACATTTAAAAGTTAAATTAATTTAAAAACATTACAGGCTCAACATAAAAGATGTTTTGGAATTGTAAAAACTAAGTTTCCATTTTTATTTTAGAAATGTCCTCATTTTTAAAATATTTTTTTACAAAAACCTCCCAGTTTAATGAGCTCCTTTGGCCAGCTTATATAAACTCCTTTGTGAAGCAGCACGTGTCAGATACCTCCATGATTTAAGACGAGACTTAAACCAGTAGCTCATGGTTCTTATTGGCTACAAGTAAATGTTGAGATCTGTTTAAAATAATTTCCTTGTTTTAGATATTATTCTTTCTTAAATTGTTTGGTAAAACATTTGTAGGTTTTTATTTGTCTTTTATTTGTGAAAAGTTCCCTGTGTAATTGGGTGTGGTGTTAGTCTGAAACATGACTCAAAAACAACCATAAAAATGGAGATAATTACTTTTTATTAGATTCTGAGCTATTAGTTTCCTCCACCACCAGAACTCTGTTCACTGTAAATTTCTTACAAAGTTTATCTATCTTCTAGACTTTAACTTGACCTCCACTGTTTATGTAAGCTGTGAGTTCTAAATACCATCATGAACTATGAACACAGCTGAAACATTTTGCTAATCTTCTTATGGGCTTCTTCAGCGATGTGAGCATCTGTCATCATAATTTTAAGTGAGGCAAATTAGCCGTGCTTGGCTTCTTAATGATGACTGTTGTCATTGTTCAAAGAACAGCTGAGAAATCTCTCAGTCTGTGAAAGAGACGGAACAAAACTGCATGCAGGTCATGTTTCAGTCTAAAAATAATGTAGTTTAAGTGGTTTAACAAGCCTTACAAATGCACAGATTTCTGGGACATCAACCACTGACATGTTGCATACTACCACTCATGTCTTACACCCTGTGGTGGTCCTGACATCCACACCTGGGGTCTGAGAAACTAAAGCCTCATTATCCAAACTCCCCGCCAAGCCGATGCCTCATTTAGCTCATGTGACCGTGTTTTCTCTTTTTCTGACAAACGATTCAGCCAAGAGTCCAAACCTTAAGAGTCAGTATGCACGGAGATTACCCTCTCCACATAAAAACTCCCTTTCCATTCCCAGCCCTTGTTGGGAATTAATGCAGTCTGAATAAAGTCAATAGTACATGAGATATTTCTCTCTCTCTCTGGCATTGCATTTGAATCCAGCAGCCCTCTTGGATAAATGTGACAATCCCAACTTTTATTACTCAAGAGCTCAATTACACCACAGAGCTTACAGTAAAATGAAATATGCTCCTACGCATTTGAGTAACAACCTCTTGGCTCAGACGCAGCCATTAATATCGCTGCTTCAAATGCATATTTTGTCCCGTGACATCTGTCATTCACATGTTTGTGGATGCGCTAACAGGAAGCTCGAGAAGCGCCGGCCAAAACAACTGTGACACACATGTATGTATAAGTCTGTGATACATTTATCATTACAGCATGGAGGGAGAATGTGTGACAAATGGTCCTGATTAGGTGATGTGACTAGTAAGAAGATAAATGGGAATGTAACAATAAGATTACAGTAAGAAGCGAACAGATTTTTAGTTCTGTTTCTGTGATGAGGTGGAACTATTTGAGCCTTTTTTCACACTTCGTGCTGATCGCTCTCCCAAAGCCTACATATGCTGACAGGTAAAACTGTCCATTACATTTTTTTCTCCCCCCACCTGTTTCCTCTTCGAGACGTCTTACAGATTCTTTTTTTGCTGCACAGCTTTATCGGGTCTCCTCCCTCCTCTTCTCCCTCCTACCTCACCTCCTCCTCCTCTCACTGTCACTGCACTTCACAAACCAGAGTTGGGTGTTTTTACACCCTCTCCCTCCTCTAGCTTCACAATTTCTTCTTAAGACACAATGAGATTAACAGCACTGTATGTATGTGGGACCCTACTGGTCTTCTCGAGACTCTCTTGGATCAGAGCCGAGGAAGAAGCCCTCCTGGACGACCAAGGATTTGGGCCCTGCACTGCAACTTTGAGACCTGAGGGAGCATGCAGACTGGGGGAGCATGGGAGCACATGTCCTTACCTGTTAAGCCTTCCACCGCTGACTGTTCATTTGCCACATCTCAGAGAGCTGGAGAATATCATGCAGGACTTGGAGAAACTAAAGGACAGTGTTGATGAGCTCAGGAAGATGTGTGTTGATTGTACAGAGAGCCGCAATGACAGAAAGTGTGGAAGGCAAAAAGAAAGAGAGCATGAGAAGCAGACTGAAGGTAAGAGCACACGTGAGGATGTGAAGAACTGGATGAATGTGAGACTTGAAGAGGCTGGCAGAGATTTCAAACTTGAGTGTGGAAATGATGCCATAAAGGTGAAGATTAACAGAGATAACAGCACAGAAAGAAGGCTGATTCTGGAAGAGGAAGAGAGAAACAAATGGGAAACAGACAGGAAGGGCAGCAAAGGAGCTGTAAAAGAAAACGAGAGGGAAGAAACTCTGACAGAAGTGGGAGAAAAGGATGGAAAAACAAATAAAGATAGTGCAAGAGGGACGGACACACTGGACCAGAAAAAGATGCCAGCTGCTGGTGGAAACACAAGAATAGTCGAAGTGACAAGTGAAAATGTTTTTGAGACAGATCACAGGGATACAGTGATGGACAGAATTAAAGAAGATGCACTAAAAGGAAACTTGAAGGGGTTTCAAGAGGATAAGTTGGAGAACGAGGAAGAAAAAAAGATGCTCACTAATGTGAAAAACAAGGAAAAAACGAAAGAAGAAAGCAACATTTACGTTTGGCAAGAGGAGATAAACAAAACAAAGAAAACCGAAGCCAGTGATAAAACAAAGATGTCTGAGAACCACGAAGATCATATAAATATGGAGCAAGAGGAGCATAAGGGCGAGACAAGGGAGGAAATTGAAACGGGACTAAAAGTTAGCCGAAATAATGAGAAACCAAAACAGACTGAGAGCTTTGGGCGCACAGAAAAAAAGACTATAAAAGAGGAGGAGGTGGATGACAAAGGCATTAAAGAAAAGAGTGTGCAGAGAGATGGTGATGGAGAATTATCCCCGAGAAAAACAACTGAACAGCCAGACTTTTTTCCGATCAGCCCAACTCCTCTTTCTATAATGAGATCAACTTCAAGGCCGGACTCAAGCAAAGTTACAATCTTGACATCATCTCTTCCATCACCTTCTTTTCCCAGTTCAACTTTAAGCTCAATCACAGATGTCAGTCATGAAACTACAGGTGTTTATGGACTAACAAAAAGCTCGAGCCACAAGACTGATAGTATTTTTGAGACCCAAAGCCATCAGTTAGGATCAACAACAGCTACAGGAACCACATTAGGTGGGAACAAACAGGAGATAACTAGTGCTGCTGCTGGGTTTACCTCTGCATCCACAGTGAAACCTGGTGCAGGTTTACAGGCTCATGAAAGGTCAACTACTCCAACGACCACAACTACTCATCAAACATTACACATAACTGAATCACCAAAAGTTACAGGTCACAGCCGCTGGACACCTAAAAAGAACTTCAGCACAAACATCAAGACCATCCTGAAACCTCCACCGGGCCGAGGGCTAAAGCCTGGTCAAAAGCTCAAATCTGGAATTAAGCCTGAAGCAGAACAAAAGCTAAAAAATCCAAAGAATGACCGTAAACCTAACCAAGCTCCAGACAAAAAACCTAAATTCAATCTAAAGCAGAAGCCTGCTTCTCACAAACCTGCACCTGAGAAATCTAAACCTGGCAAAGACCCCAAACAAACCCACATTTCACAACCTGATCAAAGGCCTCCTCCTTATATTTTAGCTCCCAATAAAAATCAGCAAAACAACTTAACACACCGACAGAACATCGCACCCAGAAACAAGCTGCCGTTTCAGAAACCAAAATCCCCTCCAAAGTCTCCGACTCCTGTCCAGAAACCAACATCTCAAAGACCTCAGACTGCAAACACCACACACTCAAACAAACAGCCTTCAAAAGACCTCGAGTCAGCTAAACTCCCAGTTGTTGATCAAAACTTAAAACCTGACAAAAAAATAGTTCATCCTTTTAAAACCGAGAAGTCTGATCAAAAGCAAAAACCAGAGAAAACACTGGAAAGAGAAGAAAACACTAAACTGAGTGAAAAGTTTGAAAGAAACAAAAATTCCACACCTGCGCAGAATCAAGACCCTAAAAGACCTGAAACAGAACGTTTTACACCAAAACCAAACCAAGAGCATCCGGCTCAGTGGGTGGAAAGATCAGGTGAAAATCCTTTACAGGAACCTGAACCCAAACCAGACGTAATGCCTAGAATTAAAATTACATCGGATAGAATTAATTCAACCTCTGATCAGAATCAGAATCAAGAAATTACAGAAATGGAACCCAAATCCATCCAAGAGCCTGAATCGAAAAGAAAAACAGATAGATCTCAACCTAATCAAAGGCCTTTAACAGAGTCAGTGAAAAAATCTGATCAAAATATTTTACATGAGACTGAATCTCAACCAGATTTAAAACCTGGACAGAAATTTACACCTAAGCAGGTGAATGCAACTTCTGATCAGTTGAATAATTCCAATCAAGACAATACAGAAATCAAACCTAAACCTATCAAAGAGCCTGAATCTAAACGAGGATCTGCTCCATCTGATCAAAAGCCTTTAACAGAGTCAGTGATCAAATCTGGTAAACATCTTTTACACAAGCCTGAATCCAAACCACATTTAACACTTGGACCGAAAGTTAGATCTGATCGAGTCAATGCAACTTCTGATCAGAGAAATAATTCCAGTCAAGCAATTTCTAAAATTAAACCCAACCCCAATCTCATCAAAGCGCCTAAAAGTGAAACAGCTTCATCAAAACCTGACCAAAAGCTTTTAGCTGTGGACAAATCTGTTGAAAATCCCTTACATGGGACTAAATTAATCCCAGATTTTACACCTGAACAGAAAATTACAGCTGACAGAGTTCATGAGACCTCTGATCAGATGAATACATCCAGCTGGGAAATTACAGAAATTAAACATAAACCTGAACCCGTCCAAGAGCCTGAATCTGAAAGAGACACAGATACACCGAAACCTAATCAAAAGCATTTAACTGACAATGTGGAAACATCTGATGAAAATCCCATCCAGGAGCCTGAGTCCAAACCAGATTTAATATCCAGGAAGAAAACGACGCCTGAGTCTAGTCAAAAAATGGTAGAAATTAAACACAAACCTAAACTCAATCAAGAGCCTATTGCTAAAAAAGACACAACTACATCTAAACCCAATGAAAAGTCTTTAGCTGTGGACAAATTTATTGAAAACCCTTTACATAAACCTAAATTTAATCCAGATTTAACACCTGGAAAGAAAATGTCACCTGATCAAGTTAGTACAACCTCTGATCAGACAAATAAACCCAGTCTTATTAGAATTAAACAACCTAATCGTATCCAAGAGCCTGAATCTAAAAGGGAAACAACATCTCAACCTAATCATGTGCTTTTAACCGATTCAGAGAAAAAATCTGATAAAAATTCCTTCCAGGAGCCTGAATCCTATCCAGACTTACAATCAGGACTGAAGACCACATTTGATCAAGTTAATGCAACCTTCCATCAGACGAATAAATCTAAACAGGAAAGCCCTAAAACTGAACACAAACCTAAATCTGTTCAAGAGCCTGAATCTAAAGACGAATCATCAAAACCTGACCAAATGCTTTTAACTGATACTGTGGAAACATCTGATGAAAATTCCTTGCAGGAGCATGAATTCAATCCAGACATAAAATCTGGAAAGGAAATGACATCTGATCAAGTGAATGTAACCTCTGATCAGACGAATAAATCCATCCAAGTGAGACCCGCCATCAAACACAAACCTAAACCCATCCAAAAGCCCGAATCTAAAAGTAAAACAGCTCCATCAAAACCTAATCAGAAGCCTTTCACCAAGTTTGCAGATAAAATTCCCTCACATGAGCAAAAACGTAATCCAGATTTAACACCTGGACAAAAAATTACTTCTGACCTAGTTAATGTTACCTCTGATCAGATTAATAAACCCAGGCAGGAAATCAAACAAAAGCCTAAACCTTTCCAAGAGCCTAAATCTAACGAAGGGGAAACAGCTCCATCAAAACCTGACCAGAAGGCTTTATCTGAATCTGTGGACAAATATGATAAAGTTCCCTCACGTGAGACCAAATTTAATCCAGATTTAACACCTGGACAGAAGATGACATCTGGCCAAGTTAATATTACTTCTGATCAGATTAATAAACCCAGTCAGAAAACCAAACAAACGCCTAAATCTATCCAAGAGCCTGAATCTAAAAGTGAAACAGCTACACTGAAACCTGACCAGAAGGCTTTATCTGAATCTGTGGACAAATATGATAAAGTTCCCTCACGTGAGACCGAATTTAATCGAGATTCAACACCTGGACAAAAAATTACTTCTGACCTGGTTAATGTTACCTCTGATCAGATTAATAAACCCAGTCAGGAAATCAAACAAAAGCCTAAACCTTTCCAAGAGCCTAAATCTAAGGAAGGGGAAACAGCTCCATCAAAACCTGACCAGAAGTCTTTATCTGAATCTGTGGACAAATATGATAAAGTTCCCCCACACGAGACCAAATTTAATCCAGATTTAACACCTGGACAGAAGATGACATCCGGCCAAGTTAATATTACCTCTGATCAGATTAATAAACCCAGTCAGAAAACCAAACAAAAGACTAAACCTACCAAACAGCCTGAATCTAAAAGTGAAACAGCTACACTGAAACCTGACCAGAAGGCTTTGACAACTGACAAACCTGGTGAAAATCCATTACAGAAGCATAAATCTGATCCAGAACTAATATCTGGACAGACACCTGCATCTAATCAAAATCCTAAACCTGGTCATAACATTCCTAATATTAACAAAAGGCCTAAACCTGGTCCAGAACCCAAAAGAAATCCAAAGTATCCGAACACTGAGACAGGCTTAAAGAATAAACCAAATACAAACCTTAAAAAGGTCCACACACCACAAACTGATTCCAGTGTTAAAACATCTAGACCAGGCCCAAAGCCCAATCTAAAGCCTGTAGATCTGTATGAAAACATCCCAACCACAGCGTCGAACAGAACATCCAAACCAAGGCCTCCCTTTCGATATAGACCACCAACCAGACACATAATCAAACCAGGAGCAAAACCCATTCAAACGCCAAAATCACCACTTCAACCAACATCAAGTCCAAAGACCAAAACACTTCTGGATCCACCTCAAACCTATGGGGCTTCTTCAAAAAACATCCAAAGCTCTCAAACCGACATGCCATCTACATCTGGCCTCACAAAACAGATTGCTGAAGTGACTCATACCCCAGGAGAGACATCCAGCACCAGAACAAGGAAAACTTTGGGTCCAAAGACCTCTAACAGCTTGAAAACTGGACACATCCCCCGTCTTTACACACACACTGAAGACTTCACGTCGAGTCCAAACAGCAGAACTGTGTCTGATCTGAGGCCACAAACAGCCAGTCGGCCACCATCTATCCCAATGGCAACAAGACCAATCACAATCAACCGTGGGATGCTCCAACATGTTATCACTAGCACAAGTCCAGGATCCACACCGCCAAGTCCAGTGTCAAAATCAGGCTCCATCATAAAAACTAAAATCACTTATAATGTAGAGAAAACTACACCTGCTACCCCGGTCCTGTCACCCAGTTTGGACACTACCTCCACACCCAGTCCTGACTTCAGGTCAGAGACCTCCACGACCTCTGGTCCCCAGCCCTTTGCTGCAGAGCTGTCCACTCCCAGTGCACGAGAGCTGAGGGTGAAAATCAACCAGGTGGCTGCTTTCGTCAACAACAGCCTGAGTCCTAATGGAAGACCTGGAGATGGACTTCTAAAGGGGCTCCCTAAGGAGTCCCAGAGAGGCAGCAGGCCTGGAAGCACAAACGGAAAACTGCCAACATCCCTGTTATCTATGGGTAAGAGATTTACACTGATTCTGCATGCTTTATATCGATCGTTTCTGCCAGAAAACTGAAAAGAACAACGGTGCTTGTACAAATTTATGCAACACATTAAATTGGGCCTGAACAAAAGAAGAGAAGAAACAATCAGCTTCACAGTGAAAACTGGAAATCAGTTATCTTTATGCGTCACAAATAATTAGGCAAAGGGTGTTGAAAAACCACTTTTGTGTGTTCATGACTCAATCCATAAGGCAAACTAATGAAAGCATTCAAGTGCATGCAATACACTTCAATGATCCCCCACATATAAATAATTAGAATATAATTATGTGGTCTGAGATCATCTTTGTGCCATATATTATGATTATTATCTGTCAAAGTTGGAATCTGCATGTGGGTTCAAAATGTGTAGCTCGCACGACTGTCAGCAGTGAAGCTAAAACCACAATAATGCAGGAACCAACAGCTTTAAAACATCTTTCTGATGAGAGCAGTTGGTGAATGAGTTATTGACTTTATATACTATATGAACGAAGAAAATTGTCCTTCTGCAACTGTGCAATGACAGGAGATAATGAAAATTATTTAACCTCCTCTGGATCTATCATGTGGGCTTAATTATTTCAAGTACAACCTAAAAGATGTACACAATTTATATTATTGTGTTTGTAGTTTATTATCTTTAATTCTGATAGTTTTATATTTACTTTGGATGTCCATCTTGAAAGTCTGGCCTTTTCCAACAAGATTTACAACTGCAAGACAAACCTGCAAATAAGAGCAGATGCAGTTGTTTAATTTAAATTTATTTTTGTTTCACAGCACCGAGAGACTGCTCGGACCACCTGCTCAGAGGAAAAACAAAGAGCGGAGTTTACCTGGTGACCCCCGACCTCCGCAGCAGAAGCTTCCCGGTGTTCTGCGACATGGAGCGGGAGGGCGGAGGGTGGACGCTCCTGCAGCGCCGCCAGGACGGCAGCGTCAGCTTCAACCGCACCTGGGTGGAGTACCAGTCCGGCTTCGGAGAGCTGGACGGAGGAGAGTTCTGGTTGGGCAACAACCCGATCCACCTGCTGACCCGCGACAGGGACGCGGTGCTGCGGGTGGAGCTGGAGGACTTTGAGGGGGCGACGGGGTTCGCTCAGTATAAGCAGTTCAGGGTGGGAGGTGAGCGGCTGCGCTACAGGCTGACGGTGGGCGGCTACTCTGGGACGGCAGGTGATGCTCTGCACTACAGCAAGAGGTACGACCACAACAACAGGGCGTTCACCACCCCGGACAGGGACCACGACCGCTACCCGTCAGGGAACTGCGGGGCCTATTACAGCTCCGGCTGGTGGTTTGATGCCTGCATGGCCGCAAACCTCAACGGGAGGTATTATTTTGGAAAATACAAAGGGGTCCGGGACGGGATTTTCTGGGGTACCTGGCATAATATATCGGATGAGTATTACCCCACTAACGAGAGACAGTCGTTCAAATCAGTCAGGATGATGATCAGACCTAAAGACTTTGTACCATGAGCTGGGACTCAGGGCAGATAATCCAAACTATAACTACACATCCAACTATAACAAGCTCATAATACGTTTTATTAAAATCTGTTTTATTCTCAACTCTCTTATTATTCATTACCAACACAATGCTGCCGCCTTGTGGCGTTAAAACAAGCAATGGTGTTTACAAGAACTGGTGATGTACATAGTTTGATTGTCTTGTATCTTTTATAACCATTTTGAATAAAATTCTTGTTGAGTTTTAAATCTAAGACAAGCTATTTTTCTAGCTGAATAAAGTGCAAATCTGACGGGTATGTGATAAGAATTAATCTGGGGCCAGTTGATTCATTTGAACAGTCTGTGATTTTTGAATATAATGAATGTTTTGAAGAAAAATAAAATAACTTTAAATTAAATTTTGCCTTTTTTTTCTCTTCATAAACCAAACAATGAATAATACAAGTTTTTAAATTTTAGTTATTAAATGTGGTAAAGCTGACGTCACCTACTGTTTCAAACGCTTTTCCTGTTGACTTGAAGAGAGGCGGGTCCAAGTTTACATCCGGGCTATCAAGCGACGCGCAGAATGTAAATTTTGTCTATCAAAATAAAAGCATAAATAGATAAACGGTTACAAATATGGAGGTGTGATGAATAAACAGTAAGAATATATATATAAAATAAATATATAAAAAATAATAACACTTATCACCATCATGTGTGTGTGTATGTGTGTGTGTGTGTGTGTGTGTGTGTGTGTGTGTGTGTGTGTGTGTGTGTTCAAATAAGAGCAGGAAGAAGAATACATTTGTAGAGCTCATCTCCACATCCAGTAACTAAAAATATTTTAATTTACTCCTCGTCTTTCTTATGTTATCCTCATTTTCCAACCCCAATTCTGTGAACAAAGATAGATTGTGCAATCTACTTACTTTATTAAATACACATAAGACTTAACTATATGTTTTTTCTATGATGTAACACAATAAATCAACTTTTATTTTCAATTAAGTGACACAAAACGTGAAGTAGAATGCTTAATTGTAGTTTTACTATTACAAACCAAAGCCAAGCAACAATCTAGGAAAACATTACCGAAATAGCTGAAGTGTAGTGGTTATTATTCTCCAATATCGTATTTTTAACTTTTATTTTTTGTTGTTGAATATGAATATTACCTTACTAGTAGTATTTTAAATGGCTTTTATTTTGAAAACTAACCGGATGTGGGTGTTGTTCCGGTTAGTGTACTCTTTGTAGCGGTAGTTCTGGACGTGTTTGGCTGAATGTCGCCGTGTTTAGCTCAGGTGTGTGTGTTGTTATAGTTCAGGAGCTGGTTCACCGACATGTTTTGGACATCAGCGGCTCAGCGAGGACCTGTCGGACTCCTCCGCTGCAGGTCTCTAGTCAGCCGCAGGTGTCTCACAGCACCCCGCTGTCCTCTGCTTACTTCACGGTCTTGCTCCGGTTCTGTCCATGAAACTTCCCCCACACACCAGGAGGTGAAGGAATCTCCTCTTCGGTGGTGGGCTCTGTCCGTCAGCCCCTTTACCACAGTGAGGGCTCGGTTAGGCTGCAACATCAGCGTCCAGTCACTGGACCCACATGTCTATCCAGAGGCAGACCGAGCCTTCATCACGGTGCACGGTCCAGACAGCGACCAGAGAGACTCTCTGGACCAGTTACAGGTCCATTATGACGAACAGGGCAAAGAGCTGATCATCTCAGCTGAGAGGGTGAACAGTGACGTCACCATTAAGATGGATGCACCCATCAAAAGTAGTGAGTTTTTTGTAAAATTCGCCCTCAGTTCACAAGCTGCATCTCCACAGAACCTACCATTATGTAATAATACACCTTCATGTTAAGTGTTTAAATAATAAGTGTGTTTTTGACAGATATCTTCATCACTACTGAAGGAAAGGGTAACGTTCAGGTGAAGACGATGGAGTGTGATATCTGCAAAGTGCAAACACAAAAGGGCAACTGTTTACTTCACTCTGTTAAGGTGGGCGGTTCCAGCAGTCACCTATGTTCATTATAAAAAAAAACTTTACATTTGTCTGGGTGTACTAATAGGAAAATGTATCTATTAATGAGATGATATAAAACATGCTGAATTTATTCATGGACAAAATGTTAGTTTTAAATGTTTTATCATTTACCTTAAAATGAATGTCATGTACCAGTATATATAGATAGTTAAAGAAATTGACAATAATTTAAACTCATGATAAAAAGTAATTATCTCTTATGTATTACTCTAAGATATTATGGGTTTTTTATTTTATTTACATGATTGTATTTTAGAGTCATCAGGTTGAGGTGCAGGCCAATGGGGGACACGTTACAGGTGTGGGCACGATCCATGGAAATGTGAACATCAGCACAAGAGGAGATGGTGTAAGTATAGGACACAGGTATTACAACATCCTGGTCATTAGAGGGCAGCAGCAGCCAAGTCTCATCATCAGTGAGTTTTATCTTTGGATTTCAACAGATATGAATGAAAAACGAATCATTAGTTTTCAGATAACTGAAAGCAAAAGCTTAAATTATTCACATTTCTGCATCAATGTGAAATCATCTGTTGATTCTTTTGCAGATGGTGAATGTTAAGAAGCTCCAGGGCACCACGATGAATGTTTCAACAGAGCACGGGCCTCTGAAGGTCAAAGCCATCTACGCTGAGTCCAGCTGTGTTTCCTCCTGCTCTGGGAGAGTCGAACTGGGGCATGTACACGGTGAGCAAACAGCTACTCTCATCTCCCACCTCTGGGAAGCATTTATCCTGATTTATAGTCAACAGGTGGCTTGTGCTACTTCAGAACTCAGTGCAAAGTGAAGCAAAACGAGAACGTCATTATGTTCAGAGAGTTCTGGCTGACACTCAAATACAAACAAAGATTTAGGAGCATTTTGAGGAATAAATGCTATTTAAGGAGCTATGTAAATATTCTAGGTA
>SSNR01000035.1:155561-219160 GCA_006937965.1 Callopanchax toddi | reverse complement strand
GTGTGTGTGTGTGTGTGTGTGTGTGTGTGTGTGTGTGTGTGTGTGTGTTCAAATAAGAGCAGGAAGAAGAATACATTTGTAGAGCTCATCTCCACATCCAGTAACTAAAAATATTTTAATTTACTCCTCGTCTTTCTTATGTTATCCTCATTTTCCAACCCCAATTCTGTGAACAAAGATAGATTGTGCAATCTACTTACTTTATTAAATACACATAAGACTTAACTATATGTTTTTTCTATGATGTAACACAATAAATCAACTTTTATTTTCAATTAAGTGACACAAAACGTGAAGTAGAATGCTTAATTGTAGTTTTACTATTACAAACCAAAGCCAAGCAACAATCTAGGAAAACATTACCGAAATAGCTGAAGTGTAGTGGTTATTATTCTCCAATATCGTATTTTTAACTTTTATTTTTTGTTGTTGAATATGAATATTACCTTACTAGTAGTATTTTAAATGGCTTTTATTTTGAAAACTAACCGGATGTGGGTGTTGTTCCGGTTAGTGTACTCTTTGTAGCGGTAGTTCTGGACGTGTTTGGCTGAATGTCGCCGTGTTTAGCTCAGGTGTGTGTGTTGTTATAGTTCAGGAGCTGGTTCACCGACATGTTTTGGACATCAGCGGCTCAGCGAGGACCTGTCGGACTCCTCCGCTGCAGGTCTCTAGTCAGCCGCAGGTGTCTCACAGCACCCCGCTGTCCTCTGCTTACTTCACGGTCTTGCTCCGGTTCTGTCCATGAAACTTCCCCCACACACCAGGAGGTGAAGGAATCTCCTCTTCGGTGGTGGGCTCTGTCCGTCAGCCCCTTTACCACAGTGAGGGCTCGGTTAGGCTGCAACATCAGCGTCCAGTCACTGGACCCACATGTCTATCCAGAGGCAGACCGAGCCTTCATCACGGTGCACGGTCCAGACAGCGACCAGAGAGACTCTCTGGACCAGTTACAGGTCCATTATGACGAACAGGGCAAAGAGCTGATCATCTCAGCTGAGAGGGTGAACAGTGACGTCACCATTAAGATGGATGCACCCATCAAAAGTAGTGAGTTTTTTGTAAAATTCGCCCTCAGTTCACAAGCTGCATCTCCACAGAACCTACCATTATGTAATAATACACCTTCATGTTAAGTGTTTAAATAATAAGTGTGTTTTTGACAGATATCTTCATCACTACTGAAGGAAAGGGTAACGTTCAGGTGAAGACGATGGAGTGTGATATCTGCAAAGTGCAAACACAAAAGGGCAACTGTTTACTTCACTCTGTTAAGGTGGGCGGTTCCAGCAGTCACCTATGTTCATTATAAAAAAAAACTTTACATTTGTCTGGGTGTACTAATAGGAAAATGTATCTATTAATGAGATGATATAAAACATGCTGAATTTATTCATGGACAAAATGTTAGTTTTAAATGTTTTATCATTTACCTTAAAATGAATGTCATGTACCAGTATATATAGATAGTTAAAGAAATTGACAATAATTTAAACTCATGATAAAAAGTAATTATCTCTTATGTATTACTCTAAGATATTATGGGTTTTTTATTTTATTTACATGATTGTATTTTAGAGTCATCAGGTTGAGGTGCAGGCCAATGGGGGACACGTTACAGGTGTGGGCACGATCCATGGAAATGTGAACATCAGCACAAGAGGAGATGGTGTAAGTATAGGACACAGGTATTACAACATCCTGGTCATTAGAGGGCAGCAGCAGCCAAGTCTCATCATCAGTGAGTTTTATCTTTGGATTTCAACAGATATGAATGAAAAACGAATCATTAGTTTTCAGATAACTGAAAGCAAAAGCTTAAATTATTCACATTTCTGCATCAATGTGAAATCATCTGTTGATTCTTTTGCAGATGGTGAATGTTAAGAAGCTCCAGGGCACCACGATGAATGTTTCAACAGAGCACGGGCCTCTGAAGGTCAAAGCCATCTACGCTGAGTCCAGCTGTGTTTCCTCCTGCTCTGGGAGAGTCGAACTGGGGCATGTACACGGTGAGCAAACAGCTACTCTCATCTCCCACCTCTGGGAAGCATTTATCCTGATTTATAGTCAACAGGTGGCTTGTGCTACTTCAGAACTCAGTGCAAAGTGAAGCAAAACGAGAACGTCATTATGTTCAGAGAGTTCTGGCTGACACTCAAATACAAACAAAGATTTAGGAGCATTTTGAGGAATAAATGCTATTTAAGGAGCTATGTAAATATTCTAGGTACAAATCGACTGGAAACACCACTCACAGAAAGAGCAGCACAGACAATTTAATGTGGTTATTCTGACTCCTTTGATGAATTAGTGTTGTAAAACCCAAACCGTGATTCATCGCTGCTTCATTTTTAGTGTTTATATAACCCGAGTTACCCAGTCAGTGGCCATTCATGATTAAAAAGGAGCTGAATGTTTACGGTTTGTGTTTTCACACTGTCTGTGAAAGAATAAACAAAAAAATGAAAACACTGTACAGATCAGGAGTGGGACGATGGAGTTGTGGTAAACACGGTTTCCTCACAGGAGGACGCTCCAGAGTTTGTGTGAGCAGGACTTTCTGTGTAAAGTTTGCATGTTCTGCAGGTGCATGCATGACTTCACCATCCAAAAACAAGCATGTTACTTGTGACTCTACACTGACTGTAGTAAGCATGTGTAACAATAGAAACGGCTTCATAGTGCGATTCTCTGGGATTTCTTTCTATGGACAGAAATAACATTTAAACAGCTTTTTCTGAGTTGATAAAAATGAGTCCTGGGATCAGTTTTAATGAAAATCTCTGAAGAAAGCTACGATTCACCCTTAGAGCTTAAACACACTGGAATACAGGAGTAATAAAAGCTACAAACAGACATGAGCAAGATTAGGTCTAAGATATATTTGATCCAAAAAAAAAAAATCTTTATTTGACAGGGACATTGCTGTCCAGCGTAGCACAAGTTGCAGCTGATGCAACACATTTAGAGTGTATAGCTTGTGCTAATTTCCAACTCCTGTCCCTGGTTGGGTTTTTCTACATGGTATTAAAAACAGCATTAAAACAATATTGAATTTACAACAGACGATGTTCTACACAGTACTAAAAACACTGACTTTATATCAGTGAGGACTTTTTTTTTTTTAACTTTTATTCTGTAATTTATATCTATTAAGACTGATAAAAAGCAAAATTGTATGTCTTTATTTATATAAATGTTTATCTTTTAAGATATACTAAATAAGTTTTTAAAAAATCATTAAAATTTAGTAATTTCTATCAAAAGATGCCGTAGGATTTTTGAACATTCCAAATGCTATAGGGTTGTTGTTGTTTTTTTTTATCTATTTTGATTATTTTACTCTTGTTTCATTATTTGACCCACAAACCCCAGTGCTGATTTTACCATTTCAAATCTTTTACTCTATTGAATATACAGTAGATTTTTAGGGTGAAAATTTTATTAATCTGCATTTATGGCTAACATAATGCTTTAAAAGTATTTTCACAAGAGGAGTGGTTGCTTTTATTACCAAAATACATTCTGGTACACATATGCTTTTTGTTAGGCTGCTTGGTAAAGCTGGACTTTGATACATACAGAACCCTGGGCTCAGATCCAAATACAGTTGATTTAAATGCAATGTGGTCTCAATTTAACACTTTTTCCAACTTTTTTGTTTTGTGATAGCTATAAAGGCAAGCTAGCTTTAAAAGACTAAGCCTTTGATCCCAAAGAAAAACATCTCTGTGATGTTAAGTGAAAAAAATGTGTCATCCTTTAGGAATTTAAATTTATTCCTGATATAAACAAGCCTCTGATTACAAAACACATTGAAACATCCACATTTCAGCTGTACAGGATTACAGTTTGCCCTGTTTAAGATAAAGATTGTGATTTTAGTTCAAAATGTTACAATTTACATACCAGTAGTTAAAGAAGTAGTTCATCCTGATGTTGTGCTTTCTCTGATTAAAGGGAACACTACGGTAAAGAACATGTCTGGAGATACAGTTATTGGTAAGCAGACTGGGTGACTGGACAGTACCTCGGATGTGGTTTCTATCAAACGCTGGTAGAAAAAGAAAAACACCTGAAGTTCGCTTTGCTTTGCAGATGGTTCAAATAGTTTCCTGAAGGTTTCCTCTAACAGCGGAGACATTGATGTTTATGTGGGAGATGGTGGCGCTGCTGAACTCTACAGTCAGGAAGGTAAGTACTTAATATAACAGACTAACTTGTTTTGTACCGCTGCATCTTTTCTGTAATTGTTGTTCTTTGATTAACCTTCAGTTCTGTGTTTCACGTAGGAGCGGTGAGCGTGCGTGTCCCGTCCTCGTTAAGAGTCGGTGTGGATCTTTGTGGGGCGTCGGTGGATATCAGCCCGGAGGTTGTTCTGCACGGAGTAAAAAACACCACAACTGAAAGCTGCATTACACTCACTGGTGAGCTATTATCTTTCATTACATAACGTCATCATGAGAAAATTACACACGTTTCATGAGTAAGTCAATACAGAACGTCGTGTTCATTTTTTTTTCTGCTCTGCGTGTCTCACAGGCTATTTGAAAGGAGAGTCTCCAGTCGACCAGTGGGTCAAAGCTCGAGCAGAGAGGAGTTCTGTCAAACTGAGGACTCAAAGCTGGTTTGAGTCCCTGAATCTGGGGAACTAAAGGACAAAATTTCTGGCATCACAGTTCTGTCACTACACCGAGGTTTTACATTTCAATCAAACGCCAAATATAACTTTGTTGTTTGCCTGATAATGTAACTGTATTGTATTAGGAAATATTAAATTAAAGTGTCTATTTTAATGCTTTACATATGTCAAATCCCTGTATATGGTGCCTCACACACGGATCCCACTGAGTCTGGGAAACTGCTACAGGCTTTTAGCTCAGGTGTCACATAGTGTAACATAAAACCAGGTTGTTCATGTTTATAAAAAAAATAAAATTTTTGTACGTTCACAGCATGTGACTGAAATTCTCGCTCTGACAACAGCTTATAGATAAACTAGTGAAGGGTTGTTACTGCTGTACTCCCAGTGTGAGACACGCGTTTGCATCTTTAAGGCAGCCACCCTGTGGACAGACATTAAAAACATCTTATCGAAGGCTCTGCATTATTATTCCTGTTTCTGAGTTGTGTTATACCTGAAGGCGCTGCTGCAGCAGGCCATCCGAATGGAGGCGAGAGGAGGACAAATCCGTTCCAAGTATTGAAGAGAGCGATCAGTGAGAAGAGTACAGCCACTCACATCGAGCTCTCGCAGGTACAGAGATCCGCTCATCAGGTACAGCATCGCCGTGTCCGTCATCTGGTGGAAAAACAAACCTGACTTTAATGAAGCAACACCTAGTGAGTGCACATGAACTATATAAACTGTAGACCTTAGGACAGCCGGACATCCGCAGCACAACCAGGCCTCTGCAGTAAAATGAAATGGCTCTGATCGCTTCATCAGACAGAGCTTCACAGTGAGAAACATCAACACTCTCTAGGTCTCTCACATTCCTGCACAGCTTCTGCCAAGTAACAAAAAACAAGAGAAACGTGTGTGAAAATATAAATAAAGAAAATTAATTCTGACAATACGTAAGCAAATGTTACGTGGATATTTTTCCTTCACATCTGGATTAGGATAAAGTTAAAATACCACTTCCTTTCGTGGAATTACTTTGTGGAAACAGTTTATTCTCCGTCTGCTTTTAATGTTATCTGACTCTTTAAAAAGAAGTAAACTTAAGCCCATTAAAAGCTCTAAACAGGTGGTTTAGGGGTAAAATATTTGTACCTCTATGCCAGTATCTGTGATGTATGCACACTCAGCAAGCACTATCTTCTTCAGGCAAATTCCCCTGAGTGTAGCCAGCCCCTAAAGTACAAACAATCTAATATAGACTGTTCTCCATGTTGGCACGTTAGTTTGATTCAGAAATGTGTAATGACAAGAGTAAACATGCAAACAGTACCTGATCCTGGATGTTGCAACCGGTGATGTCAAGAGAGCAGATGGAGCTGCCACCCAACCACTCCAAAGTTAAGTCAGTCAGACTCTTGCAGTAACTCAAGTTGAGCTCATACAATTCACGAAAGCTGATCAATTATGCAAACACAACACAATTTAAGAACAGTTTCTTGATACCACTGAGACATGGAATAAAAGTACATTATAAGTAATATTGTGAGAACTTTCGAGTGCTAAGCCATAAGTTTACAATTGGAAGTTTTGGTTTAATAGCAACATTAGGATAAGGAATTTTACCAGATACCTTTTTGCAATCCTCTTGACAGAAATGTCTGTGATTTGACTGCAGTGACTGACATTTAGCTTTTGCAGTTTTTGGGCAGAAGAGCCTTTGGTCAGGTACTCTATTCCAACGTCACTCACCCTGAAACACATTAATTACAGTAATATAGAAGCACTGGGTCAATATTTACAGACAGCACAGGTGCACACCTGTTGCAGAGTGAGATGTTCAGATACTGTAGATGTTTGAGGGTGGCCATGGATCTCAAGCTGTTGTCGGTCATCCTTGGACATTCTGCAGCATGCAGTCTGCAGAGGTCTTTAGAGCTGCTGCACAGGAATTCCCAGCTGACATCTGTTAGCTGGTTGTTTCCTAACGCATACATGAACAGACACAGCAACTGGATCAATGTTCATCCTTTTCACATGTTTAGGAACGTAAAAGCTACAGAAAGTAAACGGATCTCACCCTCTACGTTAAAAGCTGTTAGATTGGCTCTTTCTGCAATGGCTTTAAGAGCAACGTCAGAAAGATGAGAAGAATCCAAGAAAGAGAGGGAGGAAAGAAAGCAACATCTGGCAAGTAGAGCCTGTAAGCAACAAAATGTGCAAAACAACATTCTGATACAAGAAGCTAAAAAGCATCCGGTGAGGCGATTACAAGTCCCTTTTGTGGATGGAAATTTCATGTTGGCTTTGTGACATTTAAAATATTTTGAAGATGAACACACTTACCAAGACACAGCTATCTGACAGAGTGGGCATGTCGTTGATCACAATCTCTCTGAGTAATGGGCATCCAGCAGAAATGTATTTGAAACCGTTTACTGTCATCTGGGGAAACATAAATAAAGATCAGTGTGTGTGTTGACATCTGAATCACACTTCTAATCCAAGTTTTTAGTCATTCCTTACATTTTTAGGGCCTCGTTAAGCTAAACTATACATCTGGAGCCAAACTAACACACCCCCAGAGGAAAGAGTGTGTTGTAGTGTGGTGAGTGTGTTATGTTACACAGTGTACAAATGTTGAGGGGGTGGGTGTGGGCCAGAGGTGACTTTATAAACCCAGCCCTCCACTTGGCCACAGCCGTTTTTACTTTTCCAGACGGTGAAATCTTTCTCCGTTCGCTCAGAGCTCTTACTCACCAGTGTGGAGGCAGAAACAAGAGCGGACACGTGCAAACGGAGAAGCAAGAACCTGTGATCAGTCCACAGGAGAGGTTGATTGAAGAAGCTATTTCCTAAACTGGAAGGACCATAAAACAACTGACCTGAGTGCAGCCGGACAAGTTGAGGTGGATGAGTTTGCGGGCGCCCTTTCCTGTGGTCAGGTACTGAAAACCTTTATCTGTGATTCTGCAGCAATAGGCCAGACTCAGGTACTGAAGTATCACACTGTTCCTATCAAAAAAGAAAAACGTGAAAATGTTAATGACGGAAAGATTTTTAAACGTTAAACCTAACACAGCTGTTAAAATTCTTATAAAAGCATTTGTTCCTTTAAATCGTTGACACTGACTGATTTCAGACATTAAATAACAGCTAGCGAACAAACAAAACTGTTCTGGAACTAAATGCAAAAAAAAAAAAAGTCCTGAGATCAGAAGTTATTCATCTCTGATAAATGATTTGAACCACAGGTTGCCTGAACTCTGATGTTTTAAAGGTTTACCTGGATATTTCTTTTAAAGTGTCATTTGTCACATGCGTGCATGAAAGATTCAAGTAGAGCAGGGAAGGACAATCCTCAGTAATCCTCTGAAGCATCGTATCCTGTTAAAGGAGATGTCAGGTTCTCTTAGAGAGGTGTCTGATAAAACTAAATCACTATCAGAGACTTAAACTACTTTCTTTTAAATTTAATTGCCATACTTAACTGATGCCAATTGAATCTACAAGTTATTTAAAGTTGATGTTTTCTTTAGGATTTTGCTCCAAACTACACAGTTTACTCACAGTAACATTAGAGCACTCTGACACGTTCAGTTCCTGCAGATTTCTGCATTTACCTAAAAATACAAAAAAAGGAAACAAATATTGTCAATATATATAATGAAAACACTTGGAAATACTTTTTAATATCTAAATTTTAGTTGTATCAATATAAAAACAAGATTGGTCTTAATGTTTTCTTTAAACGTTTTTTTTATATGACATTCTTGTAGGATTCTTGGCCTCTTTTTAACTTTTCCTGTAGTAAACAGCAGCTGTTTTTCATTTAAAAAGAAAACACAGTAACCCTTTGACCCTGTTACTTCTGTTTCCAAGCCTGAGGACTTTGATCACAAACTCCTGCTTTGGATCAAGTGTTTGCTGCTGGAAAGACGACCCCTGCAGAGTTCAGGATGCGTGTGATCCTTTTTCTTTTCATAGCCTCTCTGCTTCTCCTGCTACTTCCCTCCATCGAGATGAAAAGACCGGGGAAGGGCAGAGGCCTTAAACGTGCAAGGCAGAAACTTACACGGGACAGGTATGCATTTATCACGTGGATGTTCTGTATATTTCATCATTCAGAGACTCCAAACGACCTTGTAAAAAGCTGAATTTTTGTGTGTGTTTTAAAGCCTTAGGGTAAGAGGAATTAGGCGTCACAGCAGATCAGGATCCTCTGGGTTTGCGGCACCTAAATGTTCAGAGCAGTCAGAAGCTGGAGAAAACTTTGTGGATTGTCAAGATCAACACCTCACCTCTGTTCCTCCATCAAAAGCCTGGTTCAGAGTGCCCAAGTACTTCCTTTTAGCCCGAAACCAAATCCAAGTCCTCAGTGATGGAGCCTTCTCAGGTTATGAGAGTTTGATTAGTCTGGACCTTCAACAGAATCAGATCTCTCTAGTGGAGGACGGGGCTTTTGAGGGATTAACACACCTCACAACCCTTCTGCTGCAACACAACCGACTGACTACACTCAGTGAAGAAGCGCTCATCTTCATGCCAAATCTTCGCTACTTGCGTTTACACAACAACCCCTGGAAATGCCTCTGCCCGATGGAAAGTCTCATACGTACTCTTCAAGTTCCAAGCAACCGGAATCTTGGAAATCACGCCAGGTAAGAGATTCCACAAATTCACCAGGTGGAGAAGTCATGACGGAGTCTCTGAGTGATCGTTTGAATACATCTTCTAGGTGTGCAGAGCCAGTCAGTCTAAAAAACAGAAAGCTGAAGAAGATTGATCCTGATTTACTCTGTGAAGATTTTCCTGGTGACCCAAACGGTAACATGACAGACCCTATAGAGCAGCCCAGCCCAATCCGCAGCAAATCAGACGCCACAACGCTCTGCCACACCTACTATTTTCCACAAGTACGAATGGACTGCAGTAAACGAGGCAAGTTCACGATTATTTTTAAGATGAGTTTAATTAACTGTTCCCTACCCTGAGCCTAAACGTGTTTGGAATAATTCCTCACACATGGTTCTTATGTAACAGAGGGGCTAAGAAAAATGACTAACTGTCAGAGAGCAAATGATTCATCATTACTGCTGCATGACTGGAAGGATTGAACTCCTAGTTCTCAAACTATTTTCATGGGAGAGATGTTGAATGCACATCTGGTTCGGCATGTGTTTTTATTCAGTGTTATGTTGCCTGCTTTCTTCATGCCGATTAGTAGCAATTTATAGTAATTTGTCACCAAATAAAGTAGGAAAAAATGTGGCTTGTGTGTCAGAAAACAAACATTTTCCTTAAAAATAAACTAAATCAAGTTATGTGTTATTACAGTTTGTCTCGTAAAAGCATGAGGCCTGAATTATATGAAGGTTCAGTTGTTTTATTTTTCTGCTACTGACCCAAGTTGGAAACCCAGTCAATCTTTTAGAACAAAACTGAATTGAACAAATTTAAATAATGCACATTAAAACCAACCATCCTAGTTTCCTAAAAACACACACAGAAGAATAAAGTACATTCCTTGTTCAGGACCTGTGTTTAACCCCCTTCTTCACCTTTAGGTCTAACTCAGGTGCCGTCAGGTATTCCAGAAGATGTTGTTCAGGTCGACCTGTCCCATAATTTAATCCGACACCTCAAACCACGAGATTTCCAAGGAGCAAGAAGTCTCAGAGTCCTTAACCTCAGCAGTAACAACATGGAGCACATAGACACAGGTGGGTGATCATATCTGCACACACATTCATCCTTATTAGTGAGTTTAAGATCATGTTCAGTCATAACAGTCAATGTAATGAAGATGAAATCCTGCACATGTGCACTTTTGCTCATATTTTAGTGAAATGCAACATATGGAGAGTCACGAGGTTAACTTTGGATCAGTTAAACATCTGCTTCCGTTTCTCATTTGTCCTTTTCAGAGGTAGCGGGCGTTCAGCCATCTATGTGTGTACAGTTTTAGCTTTATTTATGACGGGGACTGCTGACAGAGCTGCAGATATAAAGTAATCACTGACTACAAGTGAATAAGTTCATTTGGGACCCAACTGAACCCAATCATGCAGTGCTGTTTAAGGTGGAAAGAAAGACTAGTATTTATGTTTCTTTGTTAATGAAGAGTGAAAAGCCTGCAAGAGGCAGAAAAAATAAATCATCTTTCTGTCTCAGGTTCCCTGTCTGGGCTTTTGCATCTTCATGAACTGGATCTGTCAGACAACAAACTGTGTTTTGTTCAGTACGGGGTTCTTGAAGACCTTTACTTCCTCTCACGGCTAAACCTGGGAGGAAATCCCTGGATCTGTGACTACAGGTGAGTTTCTCACTTTAAGCATTTATTAAACTTTCTTTGACTTTTAAAAATGTTTATTAAATGCTTTTTGTCCCCCCTTCAGCATCCACTACATGGTTTACTGGTTGCGTCTACACCCAGGAGTGAAGCACTCTGGCCTATTGTGTCACTCTCCTCTGGACTATGCTGGCGAGAGTGTGGAGGAGTATGTGCACTCCTACAACAGAGAGTGTCCCAAAGACAGACAGCCCAGTAGGCCGGATCAAGACCAAACAGATCCCCAGCTTTGGGGAACGCCGATGGAACTACAGGGAGAGGTGGAGGAGGAGGAGCTGGAGCCGAGCCACTTGAGAGTGCCACAGAAATATCAGATTATCAGACTATCCTGATTCAAGTAGCCTACAATTGAATATAATAAGACTCTTTATTAAGTTTCTTTCTGATATTGTAACATAGTCTGTATCATACCGAGACGTGATATTTTTAGCACAGTTTTATTTCAAAATATAAGAAATGCCATTGTGACTGGTTTGACTATTTTTAGCTTATGCATGGGAAGAATGAAAAACTTACAATTATTATAACAAGCAAAATGATGGAAAAAAAAACTCACAGATGTATTGTAGGCTGGACCACTTTAAAAATGTGCAACCGCGCAGGTTGAGATGGACCACAAGCAGGTCATAGTTCTGCAGAATCTGCTTCACTGTACTGTCTGTTATCCAGTCTTTTCCTGTTGAGAAGTTGATCTAACGAGGACACAAATATTTTTATTTAAACACGAAATTAAATACAAGTAGCAGGTTTCTTTTTTTGGAGGGGATACAGACCCGATTCCACAATGTGTTTGACTGGATAATGGATTTCCACGTACAACATACTTCAGCACAGTTTAACCAGTCTCTTAACTCCAAGTACTGAAATATCTGAGGGGCAAAAAACACAAACGGTAACTAAAAAACGTTCAGGAAAAAAGTCGGTGATACAAATAGTCTAAAGCAATAAAGAAACCATCATTCTGAGTGATTAAAACCCTTTGGGTCTGAATTCGCTGGCACCTACAGTGTTCTCTGCCACCTCTGCCACTTTTTAAGGAAGCGCGCTGTGAACAAGCAGCTCCTGTCCGTTTCCAAACATAGTCATGTTAAAAGCACTATTTATCAGTTGAAGTGTTTTACAGAAACGCCAGGGCAAAGAGAGCCAACGCTGCTCTCACTTTGCCAACAGACGTAAATCCAAAACAAACAGATGTGACAGTCGGTAAGTGCAAGCCAATAACAGCACTAGTAAGTACTCTTACAGCTATATGAGAAACACACACATATATATATGTTGTATATAGATGTATGATTAGCGTATTTATGCCTTTAAAACAATAATGTGCTGAAAGTGACTGAGTTTATGTTTAGTCTTATGTAGCAGATGTGACCTCATCACTGTGAGCTTTAACTCACTGAGAGCAAGTTACTCAGGGTCACCGACTATAAAGAGAAGCAACATGTCTGTTGATTGATGCAACTACCTTCAATAAGATGTTTTTGGGGAGCGTTGCGAGTACATCAGACCTCTCACCAATCTGTTGATCCCTACTGCTGGCTTCACTAAAATTAATTTCAGACCTCTGCAATTTTCATATAAAAATGTATTAGTTTGAGGGGAAAGCCCCCAAATATGATCCAATGTTTAATAATATATTTGGAATTCCAAATGTTTTAATACCTTGAAGAACTCCTTCACTCTTCTTGAATCTTTTGCAACATTATGCCATGCAGCTACGATGCGCTTCAGGAGGCTGGTGTTCATTGAAGTCTCCAGTTTGTCAATGGCAGCTGGATTGAAAAGAAAGTGTTCATCAACACCCAAAAAATGGGAATTTTTCTTGCCAGGCTTCAGTTACATCTCTGTTTGACAGAAGAAATCATGGATTGAGTCACAAAAAAATAGCAAATTATGTTGAACTGATCCCAAGACTCAAGCCCAGTTAGAACTGGGAGAAGGTGGACAAAATGAGTCACCGGACTGGGAGACGTCAACAGGGAACAAATGATTGGAAATGCATTTTAATCACAGAATGTTTTCTCTGGCTTTACCCTTTAGAGTGAGACAGTTTGCATATACAATTCAACAAAAATATGTCATAATTTCTTCTCTTAGAAATGAATGTCACCTACCAGCCTTCACCTTCTTGTGTAATTCTACCCAGTTCAACCATTTGGTGAGTGCAATGCGTTGGCAGTTCCTCTCAAAGTGCCTCTTTGCCATCTCCATCCTCTGAGCCCGCTCAATGGCATCTCTGTTTCTCTGCGTGATGAACATCTTCCACTTCCTGTCACCCAACAGCAAGCACAGCTCATCATTAATTCAGTGAGGGAGGCTGTAGGTGGTATGAACTAATTCACCTACAGTATCTAATGACACTAATGATAGTATTTGAATAAATCTAATGACTATAGTTCTATATAGTACTTTTATTAACTGAAGCATCAGAGAATATCTAGAGAACAGAGTATAACTGGTGATGCCAACCACTACTGGAGGAAACAACTGGCGACTGCACCAACAATGGACAGGTGAAAAGCTTCCAATGAAATAGGATATTCTCCCTATGTGGCTCATGCAGAGAAAGTGCTGAAGCCCTCAGTAAATTGAGAGGAATTCAAGAAAAGACAAATTCACAAAAAGAACAAATTCAAATTGCCTGAACAACTGCTGCAGCTGCACCTAATTAGACAGATTGTCACACTGCCAGCTGCAGTTTTAATCAAATGTCTGCTGATTACACTGCGGTAGGTGGACTCTGTGGCTGAATGCATCATTATGGCTCTTCCATTTAGGTATATATAATTGTAATATTATAGTTTTAGTTTAGTTTGTCTTGCTAGTTTCTGTCATTCAAGCCTTCTTGTTTTTCCAGAGTCTCCTGGCTATGCATGCTGTTATGGGGCTGCATTTATTTTGCCCCACAAACTGGTAAGTTTCAATCATTTTTACATAGATTTAAAAAAAAAATAAAAACATGAAAATTAAATGCTTTTAAAATGTTTCTGTTAGGTTATAATATTGCACATGGATACCATCTATACAGAAGCCCACAGTCAACTCCTGGAGGATCTTTAAACCCAAACTATAAAGATGAAACAAATGCCATTATGCAACAAAGCTTGGCTTCATTGCAGAAAGAATTGCCGTCTTATAAAAACAGGCAGCATTTAAGTCCAGTTAGCGCTTTCAGTAAAGAGATGGTGCAAAGCAAACCTGGCTTAAAGCATAAAGCAGACAAGTTTTCATCTGACAACAGTAAAAATCAAGTTTGGAGCAGACAAGATAATCACCAGATGACAGACGTTGACTCGACGGCTAATTTGATCTCCTCTAGTGTTCACAATAACAAAGTATTTGGCCAACAAACTTCCCTCTACCCAAACAATCATTTATTGGCTCCTCAACTTGTTTCAAATGATATATCTGATGTCAGTCTTTCTGGTGGACACAATGGCATCTTCAGTAGTGTATCTAAAAATGTTAAGCCAAGCTACAAGCAACCAGAGCAAACAAAGTCTCCCTCAGGATTGTTTCTTGCCAAGAACTCTGTCACTGGTCACAAGACGGACTCTGTTGTTTCAGCTTCAAACAAGCCATTTCAAAATTCAATCAACTTTTCAAGAAAGACCTCTAGTTCAGCGCCTTCAAATTATAAGCAAAAGGTCCAAAAGTCAAAATATATCCATCACAGAAAAGATTTCTCAGCAGGTGGTTCTGACAATGACTTCAACAAAGTGACTCACTCGGGTATCCCTTACCAACAAAAACCACCATCTTTCAACTACTTGGTACCAAGGAATAAAATTCATAGTCCAATTTATGCAGTCAAAAAGAAGAAGAAAATGGAAAAATCCACGTCATACAGTACATGTCAATCCAGTGTTGGCAAGAAATCAAACAATGGTTGCTATAATCTCACCAAGCAGATGTCTGTATCAGCTGGACCAGTTCCAAACCTAAAAAATCTTTCCCCACTTAGAAGAGATCATATGGATTTTAGAGCAAATGCTCTTAAACTTCAGCAGGAGCTGGATAGATCCAACCTGGTGCTTAATGTGAAACCTCCCAGCTCCACCAAACCTCCAAACTCTCTTGGACACCAGAAGGTTGATGTCAATCTTTTACATAATCAAAATCTAGCTTCTGTCTTTCAAGAGCCAAATGAAAATGCAAAAACAAAATATAGAGGCATGGATTCAACCCAGAAAGGAGTCTCACGTCAGAAGGCTAAGAATTACCTGAACTCGATTTCTGCTCAAGACCGATTTCTCTTCCTAAATGGTGGATATGAGGATGCATTAAAAGCTGGCCTTATGAAGACCTTCAACCAGCCAGATGTCTTACAGATGTTTTCTGCTATGAAAAATGAGCCCACAGATTTTGCTTTTTGGCCTTCACAAATTGTTTCTGAACCTATAGGGTTGGATTCAAACTGTGTAATTTGGAAGAACACGTTACGTTCTTCCCCACCAAAATCACAAAAAACAACACGGTCTTCAGTAAATAATTACATTAAGAGCAAAAAACGTTCCGCAAAGGCTACAGCGTTTTTGTCGAAGACTTGTTACATGCCACTTCAGCAGCCTCGAACGGATTTTAATCACCACAGGAAACCTGCCATGAGATGGAGAATGTAAAACACCACATCCCACAATGCAAAGGGATTTGACAAGTTGTAAAGAAGTGGCTGTTCAGTTGACAGTAAATGGTATGAATAACTTTACATATATATTATTTGAATGCAACACATGCTTTTACTCTAAATTGTTAATCTCTTTTCTTTTGGTTTCGGTAGGATCTGTTTCCAGCTGCAAATCCTGTTTTCTGGTGTTTGACGCATCTAATAACTCTACAGTTGTCTTGCTTATTGCTAACTGAAGATGTTTTTCTGTTGCAAATATTAAAAGTAGTAAACCTGCTTGTTTAAAAAGCTACTGATTATTCAGTATTGAATACAATGGTACAGGCTTACCTCATACATGAGCTTGTTAATCTTTTCTTGTAAAAGGAGAGCATCTTCTCAAACTGAGAAAGGGACATCTGTGAAGTAATCAGAACCAGCAACGTGTGGTTTTTGAGTAGGTTTGTCTCAAAATCTGGGATTTAGCTTCACTTCATGTTCATGCTGTTTAACAAACCTCCATGTTGTCACTGTGGCCCATAGGCTGTGAAACTACAGGCCTACACTTTAGGGAGGTTGATAAGAGCTCCTCTGCATCTGCAACAAACTTGTCCCTGAATTGCAAAAACAAAAAGCCCAGAAAAGCAGCATCAACTAAATGATTTTGATTATAATTTTATGTCACACTTATTGTATGAATGTCGATTTAGAAGGGGGGGGGGGAAGCATCTGCCGTATTTCAGTTTTAATTTGCAACCATTGAAATTATTCATGGAATATCTTAAAACTACTCCTTCAGAAATAGTAAAGTGACATGCATTTAAAAAAAATAAAATGTCACTTGAATGCGTTTTATTTTGGGGGTAAAATCGCAGTGTCCTTATTTTGTGGCCTATGGAGTTTTCTATTTATGTGGGGTCAATTTGACCCCCTTGACATTTAAGTTTGTTGGAGCTCTTGAGCAAAATAAAGTTTGGGAAAGGGAGCCACCATGCGTTTGTTTGAAGACGCAAAAAGGAAGTAGCTACGTACCAGTCGACATTCTGAAGATTATCATGTCCCTGGTGAAACACCAAAGCGTTTTTCAGAACCTGAATTGGGTCTCTGGGACATGCCAGACCTATTTAAAGGAAAAACAGTTCAATTAAAGATTTATTAAAATTGTAGAAAGTTAAATTCAATAACTAGTACACCAGACTCACCCTGGATACTTGCATCAGAATGTGTTTGTCTTCACATATTCAGAATTGGTTCGGCGTTTGTGTTTGTCACGTTCATATTTGTTTAAAACATTTCTATAAAACTAGGTTCTTTCGTAACAGCTCGGCAAATTTCGGCCTATTTTTTTCTTTTTGGAAAATCGTCGTTGCCATAGAGACGGATTAGTTCAACATTAAATGTTGGACAACCGATATTACAGCGACAGGTTTGAATGATCTTCAAGGTATGAATGCAGATAAAATATCGTCTTCAACAACACGGAACTTTGCCAAAGAATGAAACCAAATGTTTTATAACCTAAGCAAAATACTTGTTATATTATTCTAGGATTTTACATAAAAACTATAAAAGTCGTAAAAGTTACCCAGTGAAAGTATTTGTTGGCCACGTTAAGCTGGACCAGAGCAACTGAGCAAATCTTTTTTGTTGACAACTGTGGCTTCTCAGCGAAGTGATGCTTTGTAAGAAGGAAAGCTTAAACTTGTTTTATCGTATTTGTGATGAGTTTTATCAAACTAATGCTTTGTTTATAATTTAAAACTATTTGACGAAACGTTTTGTAGCATCCGTGGCTAACCAGTTAGCAGAGATTAGCATGGGTGATGGCAGTGTTGTTCCGAGGCTCGGCAACATGAAGGCTTTGCTTGGAATAATTGCTGGAGCTGGAGCCTCTTATGGCCTGTACAAACTTATCAGTGGGCAAACTTTCAAGAAAAACAAGAAAAGTGCCCCCAGTGAAAGTCTCGGTGTAAGAACCAGTCAGCAGGGTGAAGTGAAGCTACAACCGGGGAGTCTGCTGGCTAGAGTATCCGGACTGGATGTTGTCTGTGCTCGGCCAGAAGATGCCGCCTCAGGTAAATATTAAATATAATAGACCAATAAGTTAATTTCTCCCTTCCATCAAAGTGATTGCATCCGGTACTTTATGAAATAACCACGAACAATCAATTTTTACCCTGTAAGATTTCAGATTTTTCAGAAAACTGAGCAGTCTTCTATATTGTAAGCAGTTAAAATTAAAAAGTTAACACGTCATTGTGTGCTCCAAAGGTGAAATCATCCACCAATCCCCTAACAACCTGGAGCCACAGCACTTGAAGATGCTGCTGTCATCTCTGCAAACTAGTGATGATCCATCTGACAGGTGTAGGATTCTTGTTACCTTAGGAAATGCTGCTGCCTTCACTGTAAATCAGGTATGCTGAAAATTATCTTTCACTAAAAACCTGCACCATGTACAGGGTTCTGTTTCTCATAACCTTTGAGGATTTTATAGGAAAGGCAGATCTTTTTTTTCCCTCCTTGCCTCTGAAGAGTGCCCTCAACATAGTTGTTGTGGAAATTATAATTTACCTGACTAGCTTAAAGTAGACTAACATTGACATTCGAATGTCACAGTTACAAATGTGCAAAGCCACAAATTGTGTTGACAACAGTTGCCTTCTTCTGAAAGATTTACATTACATTACAATTAGAATAAAACATTCAGGTTCAGAAGACATCAGCATGGCTTTATCTTTTTTTATGCCATTAGAATAAATGTTTATTACAGTGACTCATGGTATCAGTCCTGCATAGACAATAGTACATTTTTCAGTGAGTGAATGGACAAATGTGTAGAGTGATCAGACTGCAAATTGAAAAACTTAAAATAAAATGAATTGGAAGCTTGTAAACCATATAAATGAAACCCACGCTTGCATGGGGAGAACATGCAAACTCAGAAAGGCAGCAGCCAGGTGTTGAACCTTCAACCTTCTTGCTGCAGACAATAGCTTTTAATTACTTTTCATCCATGCTATCTAACATTAAATCTATTCAGTCATTTAACCAACACAGATGATGTGTTCTAAAATTCTAGACTTTTCTATCTCAGGATTAAAAATACTCCAGGAACACCCTCATTGTTCTTTTTAAATAATACATTAAAATATGTCAATATTCTGTCTATAACTCATGACCTTTTGTGATGTTTACCTTTGGATTAATTGTATATTGATCTTTTTCTGTTCTGTTGACTCTTTAGAATCTAATTCGGGAATTGGAAGGGATTCATATTGTAGCTCATTTCCTTTCTGACCCTGCAGCCCAGGTTAGAGTGCAGACTCTGAATGCGTTAAATAATCTGTGTATGAACATCCAAAACCAGGAACAAATAAAGGTATGTTGCTGTAAACATCACACAGCACAGCATTTGACATATAATCTGTCTGTACACTATTTTTGTTTACATATTGATGTCTCTCTTTGGGTAGAAAACATTTAAATAAAATATCTGATTTTGTCTGTACTGTAGCTTTATGTGCCACAAGTGTTGGAGCTGATTGAAATGTCACCAGTGAATTCAGACCTGCAGTTGGGTGCTCTGCGGCTGCTGACAAACCTTTCAGTCACAGATGCACATCAACATTTGCTGAAGGAGTCTGTTACACTGCTCCTGTCTCTTCTGGTTGTGAGCAGTGAAGCTTTGCAGGTTTGTATTTATCATATTTAATACAAACTTTAAAAGTTGGATATAAAATAACTTTGTTGCATCTCAGGGAAGATGGAAGCATTGGAAGTCGGTAGCACAGAATAGATCTGAAGTTCTTCTGATGTTTTTGTTCCAGGTTCAGACATTGAAAGTCCTTGTGAATCTGTCATCCAATCCAGATATGATGGATGACATAGTTCAAGCTCAGGTAAGTTTAAAATGAGGGAAATTAAATCTTGTCATCGTTAAGCAAATGCACCAGGGTAGTTTGCAGGATTGTATGTAACAAAAACAAGTATATAGTACAGATTTGTGCTAAATGTCTGGAAAACTAACTTCCTGCTTTTTCTCAGTTTAATGTTGTGCTTTCTGGTCCAGGCACCAGCTTCTGTGCTGCTGCTGTTTGACGAACGAACAGCCCCTCAGGTGCTTCTGCGGCTGCTAACGTTTGCAGGAAACTTGAAAGCCTGGAGGCCCTCTGCACAAGTGGCCAATGAGCTACGGAGAAAACAAGATAGCCTCTTCCGGGTCATGTTGGATGAATCTTCCCAGCTCCACAGCAAACTTGTCCAGCTGCTTTCACACCCAGATGGGGAGATTCAGGCTCAGGTAGCTCGTATCTTGACGTAGACCTCCCTCTCTGCACTTATGAATACTTATTGAAATGCTTCCACCCAGTTTACCAAAGGCACCGACCCTGCCAATGCTTTAGGTTTTAAATTAAACACCTCTGACATTAATCTTGTAGACTTTCAGGATCTGTGGCCATTCAGCAACAGCCTCTATCCCCTGCAGGATGATCAATATTATTACCACTCAAAACTGAATTAAGTTTTCCACTTGAGACACTCCTCTTCCTTTCTTAGCATCCCACATTGTTCTGAATTAATAAGCAATGAGTGAGCTGCGGGCAGGATGACTTCATTTGTTCAGTGTGAGTGTCAAATCAGCCCACTTCTTCCGTTTTTCCTGCTGCTAAACGTTTTTTATAACCAGAGACCATTTCTTTCTAAGATCCACAACACATTGTCTTCTGAGAATATCAATTTAATCACTGGAATCTTTCAGGTAAATTTCTGAATCCTACTGCCAACATTTTTCAAAATAAATATTTCATTACGGTCTGTACAGCATGTTATCCTCTCTGTTGTTGAAAGAGACACAGATTCAGTCCACTCTAATTTATTATGTATGTTTTTTGGATTTTAAAATACTCTTTACTAAAAATATATTTATTTAAAAAAATTATTTTGAGCTTTGGTGGCCAAAAGGGAGCTAAAACTACAAGAATGTTTGCTTTTCCTTCAGTGGCTCAAAATGTGAGGCGCTCAGTAGATAAGAAGGATGTTAAAGTTCAGTCAACACATTTCTAAAGAAGAGTGAGTGGATTTGGTCTTAGTTGGAGTGCCACCTGGTTGATTCGAGCCACAGTTTCCTGAAAGCTTTGATGCAGGATGTTTTCGTGACACCGAATGCACCAGCTGGTCCACGGAAGTCCTGCAGAGCCCCCCCAGGAAGAGCAGGAGGAAATTATAAAGGATGTCTGTTCTGTTATTGTTCTACAACTTCCACACAGCAACGATGTGGCTAGAATTTTAAAAATGTTACTGATTATTACATAGAATAGCCATGATTGTGATGTGTCCTGTAGTTAAATAGATATTTAATTACAGCAGTGATGAATGTAAAGTGCAGGCCTTGCTGCTGTATAAATCTATGCACTAATAATACAGCAAGTGACAGAACCACCTGTTGTGCAGCTGCTGGCCTGGAGCTGTGGATCCATGAACTTGCAGAGTATTTTCCAGAAGGGAAGATTGGTGGATATGTTTTAGAAATTTGACGAATCTGACGGAATGAATTTGAATGTAAGAATCTTTGGATGGGGTTTGTTTAGATGTAAAGAAATGCTGCACATTTCTATGTTTAGACACCAGTTTTATTCAAATCAAGTTACAAACCTCTCAGGAGACAATGGTTTACCAAAATGTATAGAAGAACACTGACTGACCTATGAGCTAGTTTATTATTTTTGTTAAATGATGTAGATAATGTATTTTTTCTTGTCTGTTTGAATTGTATACATTCAATAAATGTGATATAGTCTGTGTACCTTTTTTCTTTTAATGCTGTGGTAAATTTGGACATTTTAGGCTATGGATACTTTATTGATCCACTGGGGGAAATTGATGTCACAGGAGCAAAAAAAGAGGAGCTGAAAATAGTCTGAATAGGAAAAATGGTTAGTACAAGTATAAGGTGCTGAATGTAAAAAGAAATCACAGAATTATGTAAAGCAACAGTAAAACTAAACTGTATATTTAAAGTAAAAAATTGCAGAAATTATGACGATGCAAAGAATTGTGCAACGGAGTTTTCTGTTGATCAGCATTAAAAATGTATCTATTAAATAAAGCTATAATTTATTAAATACTGTAATTAAGATGTGTAAAATACACATTAGCTTTTAAATTTGTTTTATATTTTACAACACACACCCACATAAATATGAGGCAATTACTGCGATGTATTTATGTTGTTCATTTACCCTGATACGGATAAAGTCAGAACAAAGATGAGAAAACTGAAGTTTGTGTCCCAGTTCTGTTTTTCTGCTCTGAATTATAAACACAAATCAGTAAAATTCATATAAAACTCAGAAATTTGACTTATAAAGCTACATGTGTATAAAATATGTAGTTTTATGTCAGAAAACGTTCACATTTTATACTTTTCAAGCCTCTCAATTGATGTTGAACACTGATGCTCACAGCTACAGTATATTACTGCTCCTACAGTCGGTGTGAAATGACCAAATTAACTAAAGCTGTCTGTTTTTGAACTTTAATGCTGAAAAATGAAGCCAATATTTGCTTTAAAGTGCAATACCCCATATGACCACTAGAGGCCTTGATCAAAACACTAACAGGTTTCTCTTTAAATAGAGTTCATTTCTTTTATGAAATGCTTTCTTTTCCCACAGTGTCATTAGCTGGTTTAATTCCTTTTGAATAGATATTTTTTTAATCCTATTGTGTTTCTTTTGGGAAACCTTTTCTTGTTTCAGGTATTTCCAGTTCTATCTTCTTGTCTGGTCACTTCTGACTCCAAACCTGCCAACATGGCAAGCTACCTGCCAAATTCTTAAACACCAAGCGAAAGACTAGAACCAATGTGCTGCTGCGTTCAAGGGCAAGAAGGAATTTAAATATCTTTTGTCCTGATAGAAACCACAACAGCAGTTTCAGTTTGTACCTCAGCTCAGGTTTCTCCTGCTTCACTTCTCATTTAAACTGGAATGCATGAAATGGCATTCATTTTGAACACAAAAACAACAAATGCCAGTAAGGAAACAAACAAAGGCATCATTTCAGGGTAATGATGAAACACGATCAAATTCCACTGACTGTAATTTGCTCAAAGAAAATACTTCAGAAAAAACTAAGGCACAATTTTTTTTGTAACATCTAAGACACATTTTTGCTTTTGTCTTTATCTGAGTAAAGTAAAATTGTTCAAAAAAAAAAAAAAAAAAAAGATCTGAGTCTGAATCTCCCATTTCCGATAAGCATTAAATGCAGCACATCTTTTGAAAACTCTGTTTTTATTACTTTTGTCATCCATTCGTCCATTTTCTGAACCACTTCATCCATTGAGGGGAGCTGGTCCTGTCTCAGCAGTCACAGGGCGAGAGGTGGAGGACATACTGGACAGGTCATCAGTCCATCACTGGGACACAGAGACACAAACGAGACATACACCAGTTTAGAGTCTAACCTAACATGCAAGTTTTGTATTTGTTAAGTAATTTATTTTTGAAACAATTATTTTTTTAAATAAACGCAGATAAGCTCCACAACATATAACACTAAGATGACGTGATGCCCTTTAAAAATATTTTGACGCAACTCCTTTTTCTTGTGAATGTGTCAGATTTTGCAGGGGTGACGTTCCCTTTAGTCTTTTGTCTCCCACTCCTCCCCCTCCCTCCCTCTCTCCCTCCCTCCCACCCATCCCCCCTCCCTCCCCTCCCTCCCTCCCTAGCAGACTGGATGTCCAGTTGGATCCTCCGGACTCAGTCAGTCGGCGGCTCGGTGAGTCCTGAGCGGAACCCGTCTCACCGACCGGAGGAGAGGGACACATTTCGGGTTATGAGGCTGTGAAAACCCTCCGCCTTTGAGCACTAGTTAGCGGGGAGCTGTCACACCAACGCGTCGAGGATGAACGGAACCGCTGTGGCCGCCGGTGGTTCGGCTCCTTCGTGCCGTTTCGCCCACTATTTTGTCGTGTGTGGAGTGGACACAGAGACGGGCCTGGAGCCCGACGATGGAGCAGGTAAATAATGCTCAATAAATCACTGAAAACCCATTTAAAACACTTAAACTATGAGATTTTTGGTTTATTTTGGTCAATTTCTGTAAGGCTCATTTGTGTTTTGATGTAAATCATTTTAAAATGTTCTATGTTTTAATCTGTCAGCCTTGTTGGGATTTTTATTTGTGTGTATCTCACTGACCTATATGGCCAAGAAAATGGCATTATTTATGTAACAACCACATTGCCAGAGTCTGGTTGCATCTGTTGTCATAATTCTTTCAAATAACCATCTTTATTTATAGAGAAAATGAAAAATATATTGAAATACATTTAAAAAAAAGCAAGATTTAGATCAAATATTAACCCCAGTCTCATCCTTTTGTCTGACCTGTGCTTGAGGAAAACGTGTTTCATTTCTGCTCATCATATTATTTTAAACACCCTAGTGAGACAATATTTCTCTGAGGGTTTCTGCAAGTCATGGACATCTTCACCTGGATCAGGAACACGGTAGAGAACAGGCTGAACCTAGAGACGAGAACAACAACAACATCCTGTCCTAGCTGGAGCACAGCTGGAGCATGGAAGCAGAGGTTCAGGGTTAACAGATCATTCTGTTCTGAGATAATAATCCGTGTTACGGCTTCTTTGTCTCAGGCAGAGATGAGAAAAGGCGATGGTAAAGGACATTGATTATCATGGACGGATGGTTCCCACAGTAATGATGACATCAGGGTTTATTTATGGTTTTCTGAGAAAAGGAGATATCATGTGCTGTTATTTTCTTTTGCAGGGGCTGTGTGTGACGTCTTGTGTATGTGTGTTTGTGCGGCGGGCTTTGTGAGGAAACAGAACCATACAAGTGTGACGAACGTCACTTCCAGGTTCTGGAGCAGCAGACAGTAGTCCCACCCCGTCTTCCCCGTGTCCTCTCTGTTAGGAACTCATTTAGACTGTCCTCTCGGGGGAGAGAGTGCTTGGCTTTGAATGATAGCACCAAGTTAATTAATAAAACTGTTAATTTGGGTCAAGCTTTTTATCATCTTTGGCTGCTGCTGATTTGTCAGAGCTCTAGTGATGTCTGAACCCCCCTGCTGTGAGTGACCATACCAGTTGCTTGTACATCTGAGCTCCACCAATCTGCTTATGTAACAGCAGGTCATTTTATACCCATAGGGAGTGGGGGGGTCATCCTCTCCTTTTAAGGGATTTTGTCTCTTTGTACACACATTTTCTATCAAGCCGCTAAAATCATGCGTACTGGCCTCAGACAAGCGAGGATGAGGTAACGTGGCATCTGTTTTTGTGTGATGGTGTAATTAGTGAATGCTCACCAAGAGACAATCTGCTCTTGTTGGCTTCTCAATAGATGCCACTGTGTTTTTCTGCAGCCTAATCAAATTTCACATGAGGCTGCCTGTTGGAATGCTGGATGTCGAGGCTGCAGGCCCGATGGCGGTCACGGGGCAGGGTGGTGGTGGTGGTGGTGGTGGGGGGGGGGGGGGGGGGGGGGGGGGGGGGGGGGGGGGGGGGGGTGACATCAGTGCAGGGTGAGAACTCCCTGACTGAACAGAGCAGCTTTAAAATGTACGGCTGGCTGCAGAGATGCGTGTGTTTGTCTATTTATAGATGCGCTGCTTGTGTGCAGAAAATCCAGCTATATTAGACGTATATTAATTTAAAGAACCTGAAAAACCAGGATCTGTGACTCAGACTAAATGAAACAAAATGTATCCATTTTAGAATCTTTTTGACTTCACTAGATAACAAATCTGCAATTTAAGGATGAGAGAACATCAGTCAGTGCCATCTGACTTTTTATTTTAGCTGTAATCGCCTTCGCCTTTTTATACCTGCCCCCATCGACTCATGTAATGACGTGATGAATTGGACAGCTCTGCCTGTGAATGTGAGTGATGTCCACTTTTATGGCTGCTCATGCTGAGAATGGGCCTGTTTCAGGAACAGAGGCCTTCTCAGAGCTATACATCACCGAGATGGAGGGTCTAATATGTGAAAAGAGCACGGAACATTAAATCTGATACATTCTGAATATAAAATCACATTTCCTGTCTCTAAATAAACAAATGAAGGAATTTGAATGTATTGTTCAGCGCTTTCTGACCTGTTTTTGTCCAAAAGACTAATTAATGTGATGAGGGTGATTTAAGGTACAGTGAGTAGATTTGCTGCTGGGCTAAGAGCTTGTGATTAGAGCCTTACTGAAACAGACATTTAAGCTCTCATTCAAACACTAAAACAAACCTCCCTTCACCTCCCTCTGCTTTGTTTCGCAGCAAAAACACATCCAGTTTTGTGTTTTTGTGCCAGATCTTTGGTGGGAACGCGTATCAGGAGCAGAGTGGGTTTTAATTGTTCCGGCCAGTGAAACCAAAGATGACATAACCGATGACGAGCACAAAAGCTTTGTTTTTAACGGCTGTCTTCGAAGCCACAGCGAAAGCGGATTCCATGGCAACTCCGCTCGGTGGCTTGATTCTGCCTCTCATTCAGCTCCAGCTCCAATTTGTATCCCTCGTAAAGAACACTGACACTCCCCTCCTTCATCGCTGGCTTCCACCTACCGGTGTGACTCAGTTTTACTTAAAGTGGTGCTCCTTTCTCAGTCGGTGCTCCGGTTTCCTGTCTCGGGGTCTTGTGCGTCATCTTGTAGGGAGGTAAGGTGGATGTTCCCAAACGCTGAGCGATTGCGTCAAAGCTGTTAGTCTGCAATTTGTTGATTTTGTGCAGGGATGTCTGTGAATGTGCTGGAGTATAGAGGATTAGATCCCCAAAATTTAAAATCTGTACAGCCACTCATATTCCCAGAAAAACATATAACCAGAGCTTGAGGTAGATATAGGGTCATGTGTGCACTAGAATCTAAGATGTTAGATGGAATATTTATCAGTTTTCTTATAAGAACTTCAAATCCAGTTCTTTGAAAATGTATTCACCCCGAGCAGAGTAAGCATATGGAGTTTTCTTCTGCAGAGATGAGCTGCTTCCCCGTCTGTCTTCATGGTAATGAGTAGAGTTATATAACCGTCACAAGGCCCCTACCTCCTCTTCACAGCAGCATCGTCCTTTCAGTCAACAAGACATTGACTTTTAAGTTTCTAGTCTGTCACAGACAAGGATGTCCTGTCTGCGTTAGAAGTCTAAAGCTGCACGTCCTCGTTTCTGTCCTGTTTTTATTCCCGATTCAGCACCATTTGAGGTCAAATGCTCCTCTGTGACGATACAATGACCCCCTCTTTGCATCTGTGTGACTTTCAGGAGAGAATTTTGAGCAGATCCCCATCCGGCGGTCCTTCAAGTCGAAGGTTTTGGTGCACTACCCGGAAAACACAGACAGAAACCCCTTCAATAAAGATGCTGTCAACATGGTGAGATGTTTGTTTATGGTTTTGCTGAACTGTTTTTAGAGGTTTCAGGAAAAGTGCATTTGAATGTAGTTAGAAACTTATTTCTGGTTCAGTGAAACCAATGAGATTATCACAACAAATTCATTTCTAAAAGGTTTGTAAAATGTAGAATTAAACCCATGTTTATTATTTTAAATGCAATATATCAGATGTTTATTATTATTTGTTTTACATTATAATCATATAATTTTACCACAGAATACAGAATCCTCAAAGTACATGTAGATTTTTAATATATTCCCTTTTTTGTAAGCTTTGCACTATTTTCAGTTAAATTTGGGGTTTAAATAATTTGCGAGAAACATCTTAAAGGAGCTAAATAAAGAGTTAAAAGTGCTGCCAGAGCCCTGTGTTTCTGCAGCTTTTGATGCTTTAGTATGTGGAGCGTGTTCCTTGTTCACTGGTGGAAAATCAGGTCAAGATGATGAAAGTATCAGCCTCAGAGAACTTGTTAGTTGGAGAGAAACAAGGCATTTACTTTTGCTCAGCCATCTAAAATTAATTGTATTTGTGTTTTTGGAGCTTAATCCATGTCTAATGCAAACATTGCACTTAAGAAAATGTTTTCTGTATCTGAGAGAAGAGGAAGAAGTTTGTATTTGATCATTTTTACACAAAAACACACCAAAAAAATCATCTGGTCATCAGAATTGGCCAATATTCAATACGATTGGCTTAATCAGTCAGAACTGTGTATGAATCTGTAATCATATCGGCCCTCAAAACCAGAATTGGTACATCTTTAGTTTTTTTGGTTTAGCTTTTTGCAACAGCTTCCTTTTTTGTAAATACGAATCTATCCTTGGAATTGTAGAGATATTTGGAACGGTGTATTCTGTTGTGTCAATTAAATTTTTAAAAGATGTTTTAAAAGCATCTCATTGTGTCCTGTCCTGTACAGTTAAAAAGTAAAGCAAATGGAGGAAGCACAAAAGTCAACAAAAATAATTAAAACATCAAAAAGACATAAAAATGGGCATTTACAGTCAGAAAATGAACATGCAGTTTAAGACTAGACCTAAAAACAGGCGGTGTTGGAGTCTAACTAAAGTACAGGGAGAGCTGGTTGTAAATTTTAGAGGCTAAAGCTTTAAACGCTTGGTTTCTTTTGTGTGTAGGCACAAAACCTCAGGACAGCTAAAAGCAAACGATTAGAAGACGTAAGTAACCTGAAAGTACATTAGGATAAAGTGTTGAACAATATATAACCTCAACCCCTCCAAAAAAGTGCAAAAAAGTTTAATGAACCAGTGAAAGGATGCAAGTACTGCAGAGAGTAACTGCAGTCTAACTTGCTGCAGTGTAACAAAGCTTATTTATTAAGCTGTAAAGCATGAATGGTTAACTTTAAATGTCCACCTCATTCTGTAATGTCTTACTGTTCTTCTTGCTTTCAGCTCTGCATGCCCAGGGGCCTGTCCTTCCGCACCCAAGCAGACAGACTCGACCCTCAGTTCCACTCATTTACAATCACTTCTGATGACGGTGCACGCTCCTACGGCTTTGTTCATACCTTCTACGAGGAGGTGACCAGTCCTCAGATCATCACTGCCATGCAGACGCTCTATCAGATGCACCATGTAGAGCACCACTCCTCTTCATCAGCCTCCTCGCCTTCTTCCTCCTCTTCTTCTGCTTCCTCGCCCTCCTCCTCCAGCATGGACTCTCTCTCGAGCAGCTTGGAGGAGTCGGATGCCGAGTCCCTGGCTGGGGTTTCTGGCTGCCTCGGTTGCGTGGGCACCTTTGAAGCAGCGCGCGACACCCTGTACGTCTCCAAAGCCCTCTGCCTCATCACGCCACTCCCCTTTTTGCAAGCTTCACGACAGTTTTTGGCTCAGCTTCACCAAGCTGTAACCTCACAGACAGCCCCACCCCTTCCTCTGGAGAGCTACATCTATAACATCCTGTACGAGGTGCCCCTGCCTCCACCTGGACGGTCGCTGCGGTTCCACGGGGTGCAGGGGCCCATCGTATGCCAGAGGCCTGGGCCGGGGGAGCTTCCTTTGGGGGACTATCCTCTCGGAGAGACTTTCTCCCTGCTGGGTGTGGACAACATGGTGAAGCTGCTAACCTGTGCACTGCTAGAGACACAAGTCCTGCTGTACTCTAAGGGTGAGTTTTTACTATTTGTCAAAATTTTTAGTTTTTTTTTCTCATTTCTAGAAACAATGCTGTTTAAAGGGATATTTTAGAAACAGAGTCAAGGCCACATTCACTCACTCATGGAAGGAGTATGAAGAAATGGCTGCTTCTAAACTGCCTCCAACACCTCAGTTATACGTTAAACCTTCACTTGTATCATCCTCATGAAATGCATTAGCATAACACCTGGCTGATATCTAATGTGGCAAGCTGCAAATAAACAACAAGCTGCTGTCTTGCAGTGGAGAAGGAACTCTTTAGGAGGTGAGTCTTAAAGAGACAGGAGCTAAAACTCAGTGTTTCCGACTGGTGGTGGTGAAATGTCCTGCAGCTGTGTACAGGGTGAGAAAAAGACTAAAAATGTTTTTAATCATTCAAAATTTAATTCTGAGTGTGTACAAATCTAAATAAATGCTTTAAATGATTCAAAACAATAGTGCTTTTTAATACAAATCAAAATGTGTGGTTTGAATTAAGGTTTTTAAATTAAGATGCTGCTTTAGTCACAATGTTTGCAAATACACAACCTCTGGAAAACAGCTTTTTACCATCTAAAATCATCATTTAATGAACAGCTTTTGGTCCCTGTAGCAAGTAAACAGGAGTATTAATTGGATAGTCTATAAAAAGCTGGGGTTATGCTTTAATAAATTGCTTTTCTGAATAATTTAAATAAAAACCTCTCTGGGTGCTGTCAGGTGATATATCGATGCTAACGGTTGTGTTGTTTTTGTCTCTCGTGTCTTCAGACTACCAGCGTTTGATGACGGTGGCAGAAGGCATCACCACTTTGCTGTTCCCGTTTCAGTGGCAGCACGTCTACCTGCCCATCATTTCTACACCCCTGCATCACCTCCTGGATGCCCCCATGCCTTTCCTGATGGGGATCCAGCGCAGAGACGGCACTCAGTGGTCCTCCCTCCACCTTCCACATGAGGTATTAAATTCAGCCAACATGCAGATGCATTGTTTGCCAAAATACAGAAATATTAATGAACAGAGCAGAGAACCCAGATCGGCTCGCTGCTCAACACAGCTCTCTCCCTCTGCCTCCAGAAGCTAGCTTGACTGTATTTCCTCAGAGCTGTCCCTAATCTGAATCCACGGCTGCATCCATGATCCCTTTATGCTGCATGAATATCTCTCAGAATCCCCTTTGAAGTCGCTCTGCCCCAGAAAAAGGCAGCAGTAAGACGGCTCCGGGGGGAGATGAAAGAAAAATGCAGAGCTGACTAATCCATAATAATGAGCTTCAATGAATATTTAATGGAAATGAGAGATTGCTCTTTTTTTAGTTCATTTTTTAACAGTTTTTTAATCACGTCTGGGATTGTTTTGGGATTTTTAGGAGGATTTTTGTCTGTGCTATTTGTGAAACAGTATCGTGACTTCTTAAGGTATTATTTCTTCCCCTATCTTTAGCTCCTCTTTTCTCTTTTAACTCGGTAATAAAAAGTGAAGGAGTGGAAGGATGATGCTGCAGAGTCTTCTACAACTGTCCACTCCACAGTACATCTCCCAGCTTCCCCAGAGGCTTGAAGCTGTCAGCTTCAGGTCACTGCTGAAGGTTGCATCGCTGCTGACTGCTGCTTACAGAGGCAGTTTATTTTATTTTTTATTTTTTCCAAATCACTGCCCGTCTTTAAAAAAACAAGGCTCAGCAGGTTTACACCTTTTATTGCAAAGGTTTCTTATTGTTGGAGGCTGACACCATAAGTTTCCACATTGTCTCCTGTTGCTGTGATAACACGGACTAATCCCACACAAGATAAAACCCTGTGAGCTCTTATCGTGATGAAATACAAATGGAATGCCTCTGTCCAGCTTTAATTGGAGCTCAGCCACCTTATCTTCATGGGATTATTCTCTGATTGGTTAAACCGTTTAGCCATGGAGCCAATTGGGAAATGCTCTTTTATTTCCTCTCTGCAGGCCAATCTGTGTTTTGTGGACATCGACAACCACTGTGTGGAAGCCCCCGAGGACCTTCCCCTGTTTCCAGATCAGACTGAGCTAATACAGGAGCTGAGTGAGGTGCTGCTGAATTTTGGACTCCCACCACAGGGAGGGGTGACCTCTAATCCCACCACGAGCACCACCCCCAGCTCCCCTCACCTGAGCAGCCTGGTGCTGGAGGACCTGATGGAGGACAGAAGGAACGGGAACCTCGGGGGCGAGGAGCTGGCGGCGCTAGAGAGGCTTCAGGCTCTGGCAAAGAGGTGCGGAGGAGGAAAAGTGCCAGAAGGAGGGAAGACACTGGAGCATGTGTTTGAGGAGGAGGAGGAGGAGCTGAAAGCAGCCAAATTGAATATTCAGCTGAGGGAGGTGTTTGCTGTTCGCTTTGCTGCCATGTTTGGCAGATATGAGCAGTTCATCATCCACAGCACTCCGGATCTGGACTCCTGGTTGAGCAACAGAGACGGATCCTGTTGCTTTGATAAGGTAACTCAGCTGATCTCTGACAGATCTAATAAAACTCAAACATAAAAGCCTCAAACTAAACCGCCTGATTAACTCTCCATTTCAGGTTTCCTTCCTCTCAGTTCAGCCAGCGTCCCATTTGCGTTTCTTGTCCCGGTTTCTGGAGACGTCCATGTTTTCTTCCTTTGTGGATGGAAAAATTATATCTCGCTGGCTGGACAGGGAGCCACTGCAACAGCTGTTTGACAGCCGTTTGGATCGAGAGCGACTGTATGACATGAGCGATGAGGACTCACGCCACCGTCCTTACAGGAAATGCACCACGCTCTCTGAGTCAGGTGCTCATAATGCTCAAGTATTACTCTGTTAAAATAACTGGTCTTGCACATATGTTCATGTAAGCTTAACATCCAGGGATTAAATCAGCAGGATAAAGAGCAACATGGTTGTTAGATGTATTTTAATGTAATCTGAAATATTACTTGATTTGATGGGTTTTATTTTCCGCATGTGATAGACTCTCCAACTGAAATTAGACCCAATTACCTGATTGATGACTTCAACATACAAGTGCTGTGGATTATTTTGATAGAAGGGGGTAAAGATGGGTAGAGTTTGGGAACTCCACTAAAGGATTTGTTGGAAATAAGAGGATCACTGCGTTTTCTTTCCAATGAAAATGACCTGCTTTGAAGTTTAGGCGGCCTCACTTTATTATTGCTTTATTTATTTCCTGTCAACCTCTCAGGCCCATAAGTTAGCAACAGAAATGTGGATTCTCCTCATACAGTTCTTTAGCGTCCTGTTTATCTACAGTAGGAACTGAAGTGTTTGTTTTTGTTTCTACAGCTCAGACGGTTGAGCGCAGGCTGATGAAGACCGACCACACGGCCTTACACCCCCACCTGCTGGACATGAGGATTGGCCAGGGTCGCCACCATCCGGGCTACTTCCCTAAGCTGCAGGCGGATGTGCTCTTACAGGCGCACAACACCCACAAGTGAGCCTTTGATTTCTGCTGCTAGTCATCCTGATTCCCAGTCAGATACTTTTACACGGTATCCAGTTCTCAGTGTAAAAGTTCAAGTTCAAAAGCACAAGAATAGACTGATAAGAGGCTGAGCTGAAACAACTTTTATTATAACACCTCTCACACTATTATGTATGCAAAGGTATTCTTAAGATTTGCCAAAATCGCTATAATTAAATAATTTTTTAGCATAAGATACATATCTGATATGTGAGTTGGTGGGTAATATATATTCCTTGTCCTTAAATATAGAATTTATAATTATTTTAAAATGTTTTGTTCTAAAATGACCACAATGGTTGCTGTGATCAGTTCATTGGATGAATAACTGACTGGTCTTTGATTATTATTGGATTATTTTATTCATTGTTTGTTTAACACACCTGTAAAATTAACAGAAACAAGCTTAAAAACTAATCTTTTTTTCTCAGTTTTATTATGTCTCTTTTATTACCTGCTAGAAAACTCTTACATGAGCAGCTTAAACACAGACGTTCATTCGTCGTGCATCATTTAAATATCTATAAATCGGGTTTTTTTTGGTGTTTTTTTTGCTGTGTCATGTAGGTGGTCCAGTCGTGTCACGGCTTCACGTAGATCCGAACCCAAGAGAGCAACAGTTGATCACTCAGGAGTGGACAGCGAACCCAAACAGGTACCTTCTGACACACACACACACAGAAACACACAGGCTGTTATTTTTGATATATAACCTTCTTTTTATTCACCAGAGACACACATTCACAAGGAGAACCATTCGTCAGTCTAAGCTCCTCGACCCGTCTCCTCAAGTCGTCTCTCAGATCCACAGAGAGTTTGTTGATGGGCTGTTGAGCGAGTGTCGTCTGAAGGTGAGCGCAGCGTCGGAGCTGAAGCCGTCATTGAATATTTTATCATAACAACTCAAGGTTAATGCAGCAAATTTCCACCCGGGCTGTTTTCTTTTTTTCATAGACGAAGCGGATGCTGATGGAAAGAATGGGGAAGGAGTGTGTGGAGCTGGGTCAAGGAGAAGTCAGCATCACGGGCCTGCAGGAAAACACGCTCATCTACGGTCTGTGTGATCTGCTGGAGAGAACCTGGGGCCACGGTCTGCAGATGAAACAGGTCAGACATGTGATTTGACGAACCCCATCTTTGTGAAGACGTGTCCTACATAAACATCTAGAAATACGCGCCCTACTTAAACAGTCTGATCATGACAAACGTGTTTGTTATAAACAGGGAAAGTCTGCGCTTTGGTCCCATCTGCTCCACTACCAGGCTGCCCAGGAGAAGATGGAGGCACCAGCTGATGTAGCAGGTCAGAGGACGTCTTAACTGGTTTGTAAACGTCCAGGTTAAAAGTTGACAGAGCACTGATGTGGATTTTTCTTCCGTTTAGGATCTAACTGTTTAGAGCAGAGGGGGCTTGATGATGGCACTTTGCTCCAGAGAAGCTCGTTAATACAGGACATGAGGTAATGAGAGCAAAAAATCCTTTGGTCTTGAAATTATAAGCCGATCTTGTAAGATATTAGCTTTAAGTTTCAACACACCTGACTGTTTGTTGTTTTCAGGTTTATCCAAACTATGACGGACAATCTGCCTGAGGTGGCTCAGGCCAGAGCTTGGATCCATTTGGCTTTAGAGAAGAAAACGCTGTCCCAACACCTCAAAGAGCTGCTGATGAACCAGGAGCTTCTCAGGTCTGAATCCTCTCTGATAATCAGAGCTGTTGTTTTTTTTATTTGCAGCTTGTCTGACAGAGTATTTGTTCTCCGATGCTCCTCTAACAGGCAGCTGTATAAACCTCATGCGTTCCTGCTGTGTGAAGAAGAACGGGAACAGTTTTTGTTCCACTTGCTCTCTCTCAACACTGTGGACTACCTCTGCTTTACACACACCTTCACCTCCATCAGTGAGTCCTGTAAACTCCTCCAGCAGAACGGTAGAAGTTTAACTGGCAGGCTTGTAACTTTAATAGACGCTGAAATAGAATAAAGCTTTTCTTTGGGTTTTATTTTACAACATTTATTCCCACCCATGCATTTAACCTGGTGTCCTTGAGTTGCACAAACCTAGGCAACGAATTAAAATGCGTCTCAAAAATGTAAATGCTGACTGGAGTTTGTGGGAGGATTTGGAGAACACACAAACACCCAAACCCTTGTGTTTTCCCAGGTATTCCATACCGTGTTGTTATCGTCCCCATGAAGAAGCTGAGCATCGCGATGGCAACGGTCAACCCCTGGGTGTGTGCGTCAGGAGAACTGGGCGATTCAGGAGTTAGACAGATCCCAAAGAATACGCAAGAAATCTTTTTCCAGGTTTGTATTCCCACCTCTGGAAGAAACGGCCACACAAAGTTGAAATGTGGTTACTGTAAAGAATGATGGAGCAATAAAAGGAAATGTTAAAGTTTATGATAAAGTGTTTCAAAAATTGTTTAAAGATTTTTAAGTTTAAGCTCTTCTTGACAGATTTTCTTTTAATGTATCAAATTCTCCAGAATTGCCCTGCAAACAATGTCCTTTAGAAATAAATTTACAGTTCTGCACGCTGCTGTGTGATGGTAGAACCAGCCTGACCTGCTGAGCTCCTCTTACTGTGTTCTGTGCTTCTCGTTCCAGTGTAAAAACCTGGGCAGGTTGAGCACCCTGCAGCTGGGAGTGCATGAGAACTCAGGCTTGCTGGCTAAGTGTCTGATCGACTGTGTGATGGTGTACAACGAGATCACAGGACACACCTACAAGTAAGTGTCTCATTAAACGCTGAGTGTGCAAGAATCTGACGACTTCTTCCAGATTTAATCAAATCTAAACTTGTTGAACCGTCTGAACGGGGAGCTGCTTTGTCTCTTGATAACAAAATGTAAATAATAACTTATTTATCTGAAGCTGAAATGCTTATAAATAAACACTATCTCAGTTCCTGATGTTCCAAAAAGTACTTTATGAAAGATGATTGTCAACATAAATCTTTTTTTCAGATTCCCATGCAGCCGATGGCTGGGGAAAGGCGTGGGCGACGGCAGCTTAGAAAGAGTCCTCATTGGTCAGCTGGTGTCACCTGGAGCAGAGGAGGATTCTGGGAGGTGGACGGGAACCCCTCCGGAGCTGACGTCTCCGTCTCAGAGCGTGCGGGCAGTGCTCGGGTCACTTGGCGGCCGAAGCAGTAGGAGCACATTCTTTAGCACAATAGCTGACCTACATGTTTGTCGGCTCATCACAGTAACAGATTAAACTGTGGCCTTCCTGTAAAGCTCCAGCTCTTTCTCTTTTATATTTCTCATTTGTCTCTTTAGGGATGAACTCCCTGGAAGTTCAGGAGGATCTAAGAGAGGCGGCAAATAACCTGGTTAAACATTTCCACAAACCCGAACAGGAGGTGAGTTTCTGTGAAAGCTTTTATAATCATGGCCCATTACCTCGGCTCCTCCAGCTCCCTGCTACATTCTTATAAATAAAAGTGAATTTAATTAAATTAATCCTGATTTCCTTGTCATTTAACTCTTTTATTTGTGTCGTCCCAGAGGGGGAACCTGACGGTCTTGTTGTGTGGTGAAGGAGGACTGGTACTTGCTTTGGAGAAGTTTCTCCTCCACGGGTTTAAATCCAGCCGTCTCTTCCAGAGGAGTGTGTTTGTGTGGGATTTTGTAGGTGAGCACAGATGTGTGTTATGATATTTATTTCCTGTCTCCATCTAGTGGTCAGTGTGACTGTTTCATCTCGTACTGCTGTCTCTTTCCCTCAGAGAAAGCGGTGGTTTCCATGGAGACAAGCGATCAGATGGGGGACCTGCATGGGTCAACGCTAACCAGGGGTCCGCCCTGGGACTTGCTGTGCCACTATGTGAACGCCATCAATACGTCACCCCGAAACATCGGAAAAGAGGGGAAGTTCCAGCTGTTTGTCTGCCTGGGAATAAGGTGAGCAATAATATTTTTAGAATTATTAGACCAAAACAATATCAGTTGATATTTGGAATATTTATGGCTGACAGACGTTAGAAAGCTGCATAAAGGTAAAGAAAACTGAAGCTTTATACTGTATGGGAGCAACAAATATTTCAAAGATATTCCATCTATTTCTGACACATTTTCATTTTTTATTTAAAGCTGGCAAAACGAGGACAGGAATTTTGTAGCTGAAAAGATCAAGCAGGTTTAGTGTCTGGTGAAGCGTCTCTGGACTTGACTAAAAATAACTCAAACTAAAAATATATACAGCATATGAAGATGTTTAATTATTTTTGTATTATTATTATCTTACATTACATTATAATCCAAATGGTCTTAAATGCATAAAAATCCTCCCACATGAGTATTTTCTCATTTCTTTTTCCGTTGTGTTGACATTAATCCCACTCATGCCAGCAAACCCAGTTATTCCCAAGATGCTTTTACTGTTTTTTTTTTTTGTTGTTTTTTTTTAGTAATACATCATTTTACTGTTTTCTGTTCCTGTCTTTGACATTTTGTATTTGTGGCATTAAATTTAACAAAATAAGTTTGACATTTCTATGTAGCCTTTAATTTGCAAATTGGTGGATTTTTTCTCCAAAATACACAAGTTTTTTACAGAAATGGTGCCAAGTAAACTACTTATATCACTATTAAAATTTTTTTTTAATTCAACTACGTAATTCTGACTTATATCCAACCCACTGACTGTTGCTCAAACTTAAATCAAACATCTTTTTTTTTGTTTGTGAAATGATTCACATTAAACATCTTTTTTTTGTTTGTGAAATGATTCACATTGCCAGCATGTCTGTTTGCTCCAGATATTAGACAGTGACCATCGCTGCATTTCACATTTTTTATTGTTTCTCTTCCTTCTGCAGAGACCGGCTTCTGTCCCAGTGGTTCCCCCTGCTGGCAGAGGGTCCTCTGACCTGCAGGACGTACGAGGACGGGGCTCTGCTGCGGGACCGTGCAGCTGTACACTCCCTCTGCCGGATTCTTCAAACCCTAAATGAGTTCAGCATCACTCTGGAGGCTGCACTAGTTAAAGGGGTTGACCTCTGACCCTAACATGCTCTAAAACACACGCAGATGAACTGAAAAGTTCATCCGTCTAACTGGAGAAGGAGGAGGTACATCCAAACACCTGTGACATGTGACTTTATCATTAAAACGATCAGTGAAGCAGGAGACGACTGGCTGCTCGAAAACGAAACATTTTGCCTCGTTCACTGATGTAAATCCCTTCTATACTGTATTTGCTTCAGGAAATAGTCCTGTGTTTGTTTACACTGTGAAACCCTGTTTCCTCGAGGTGAAATGGAATCCCACATTGGCAGTAGATACTTTTCCTGCATACATGGATTTAAACAGCTGTAACTACCCTGCTGCTTGCACCTGAAGTTTAAACATGCATGGCCAGAATCGTTGTTTTATTACTTTAGGTGTTGTAGTCCGAACTGTCATAACTCAGGCCTTATTAACATTTGTTTCTTTGATATCATAGCAAATATATTCAATAAAAAAATGTTCTAATTGTATAATTTATACCTGAAAAAGTTGCATTAAGCTGTTGTTATTCTGTGTAACGTCTGGCCTGCTTCTCGTCGTTTATTTGAGGTCATGTGCTGCACGGAGTATGAAAACTTCAGCTGGTAAAAACACTGGATCCCAGCTGGTGTCCTAATTGTGTCCACTCAGTATTGTTTATCATTTTGTCAGAAATCCTTTTTTCCTATTGTAAATATTTTTGCTTCATCAGATATTTCACAGAACTTCTCCATCCACGTCTTTGAATTGTTTCCAGTTGTCGATACGGTGTACTGGGTTTGTTGTATTATTTTTTTCTGTATAAAGAGATTCTGTGAACAAACGATTCCATAATGGTCACACGATAAACAGACAGTTTGTTTCCAGACTGTCATCTTTTGCAAGAATGCAAGAGATGGAAAAAAAAGCACAGGTTCCTAAAAATGTAACTATTATGTTGATGTTGCATTTATTTAACAGTTGAGTTATGGAAACGCTGTCTTCTGCACTATCCTGTAAGCACTATGTACCCTACTATGACTACATCTCTGTTGTTGAAATGCAGATTAGAGAGAGCAATAATGAGTTATTTATGAAGTGTGCTGTTGGAAATTAAAGTTATTGACACAACTGACGTGTTTGTAATGTGTTTAACTCTGATGCAGGTTTTTTTGCAAAGTAAATTGATTTTCTTGCAAAAAGTTCACTTTGATTCTAACATTTTGGCAAATATATGAAAAGTTATAATTTGAAAACTTTTCAAAATCTCGACTTGACTTCATCAATCAGTTCTACAGGATGGAAATATTTTGACTTTTTTCTGGCATTTTTATGTAATTTCTTTAAAAGAGAAAACACACTGTAGCAACATGAATTTATGACAAGGTTCCCAAATATGTCATTGTTACAAATGACCTCATCACTGATTGGAAAATGGGTTTTTTAGCCAACTATTTTTATATGATTCATTGAATTTGCAACAAACATTCGTCATTTCGGCTCTGCGATGGACTGGCGACCTGTCCAGGGTGTCCCCCCGCCTCTCGCCCCTCGACTGCTGGAGATAGCTCCCCCCGACCCTCTGTGGAGGATAAAGCAGTTACAGAAGATGGATGGATGGTCATTCGTCATTTCTCCCCCCAGTGCTGATTCATGATTCATCGCTGAAGAATATTTAATCCAATTTATCTGTGACGCTTCTTTTTAGCCCACTAACCTTGTTTTCTTCTATTTTGGTTGTAATGATGTTTTTTTTTTAATGTAATTCCTGTTTCCATCAGCAAATTATTTTCAGCTCACTCACATGTTGACGCCTATTTTTAAAATTTTAGATTTTTACATTCAAGCATATTTCAGTTTTCTGTCCTGATATGCGAGCACCTTTATAGGCTGTTTTCCCATTTACTTGCAAACCATTTTGTTTGTACTTGCTCCACATTTTAAGACAGTTGACAGGGAACACCAAACCTTTTTGCACACTGTTGAATTACCATCTTAAAGCAGTTTATTTGCTGTTGTTTAACAGCTGTCATGTTGGGCCCACATTCCCTGTTAATCAGCCTGGTGCAACAGCTCCTTGATGTCTGCAGGAATTCTCTTGGATCTGCAGACTCACATGAATTCTTATGCAGGTATTTGTTTTGAGAAAACAAATTAATAGGTGGGAAGTATTTTCTCATGGTATGGGATTCTTTTTCTAAATTCAGAATGTAATTTAAGAAAACTGGCATTCATAACAGAAAAATTATTTTACTGTTTGATGTATTTGTATTTTTTTTATTAAATAAAAAGAATTAATGCATTTTTATATTTTTGAACAAAAAACATTTTCTCTTTCACATTTTTGCAATAGTATGTTTTACAAATACGTTTTCACCCTCAGATGGTTAGAGCTGGTAAACAAGCTGCTCTCTTAAAAAAAAGATCAATCTGAGAGCAACTGCTGCTGATGCTGCTGTTTTCAGAGCCACAGCCTTTAACACATCAGAATGACCTCTTGCTCTGAATATTCCACCAAAATGCTTTAAAATTGTGTTTAGTTGAGTATTTTATTAAGATATATTTTTGTGAAATTTAAAAATATATTTTCCCCTAAATTTGCATTTTCTAAGATATAATAAGAAGTCAGCCATCCTTTTGTTTTCTTTCTTTTACAAAATGTAAATAAGGATTTGTAACATCAGATGACGGGAAATAGCAGCCTAATCATATATTTTAAATTATAAGAGTGATTTTAGAGATTTTTTTGAGAATTGAACTGACCGCTGGATGGAAATCTAAATTTCACCCACCTTTTACTTCACACTAATCTGGTTGTTTTCGCGCATATCAAATCAACAAAGCCCATCTCAGACGACGAGCCCCCTAAACACTGCAGGCCTCTATAGACGAGCCATCTGGCGCTGTGTAGTAAAACAACAGGCCCCGCCCCTTTGCTTACATTCTCCAATCTGCCATAGCAACTGGAGCCGAGCCCCCTATTCCCGCGTAATATTCCCATCCTTATAAGGCCAGCGAGGACCAGACGCACGCCTACGTCACGCGTCGTTTATGTAAATAGTTTGATTGAAGAAAAAGAAAAAAAATCCCTTCGCTCTGAAATGGAGGTGTGGATGTGACGCATGCGCACTGGCTCCACAACTATCCAGTCCCGTCCTCAAGCGCAGACATCAACAAGAGAGCGGGTTACTGATGCGGGTTCGTTTTCTTTACGGTCACATCGGAACGGCTCTCTTCGAGGATTATTATTCCACATCGGATCCACGGAACCGGCGACAAGGTAAACCCAGCGGCTGCTTTATGTTGGTTTTGAGCGGGTTTTAAAGCCTTTTTTTGAGCTTTTAAACGAGTAATTAAAAAACAAGCTTCGAGTTAAAAAAATCGGTCTTTTTTTGGGGGGGGGGGCCTGCTGCTTGGACCGCCGTCGTGGTCATGTGTGGGTCCGATTTAAAACAACTTAAGTTATGCGACAAAGTAGGAAAAGGGGCGAGATGAGAGCGAAGGTGTGTAAATGGTTGACTTGAGGATCAGAGGGAGGCTGCTGTTGTTGTTATTGGTCCGCTCGGTGCATTCTGCTGCTGCTGGGCTCATTTTACCGTAAACGTGATTGAACTGAAGTACGTTCTGTTGTTCTGATGGTTGAAAATGTCATTTTATTAACGGATATGAATGCGCAGGTTGTTATTTGAGTCTGTTAGGCGTTTATTCCTGCTAAATAAGAGCAAGTTGGACGTCTCACGCCCACCCGGACTGGAGATGCGTCTCAACACGCGGCTGCTGCTGTCAACAAAACATCTCCTGCAAACACAAACTATCCCTGGGTGTCTTATGAAGCCTTAACATGCACAAAAATGTTATTTAGCGTCAAGAACGTGAATAAAAATCGACTTTAAAAGCGGTGGGTCGCTTTGAACTTCGCGCACATGTAGTTGAGCTTTGCAGCGAGTGACGCGGCTGTCGGAATAACAAAGAGTTAAAGATCAAATTACACGAATAAAACCAAACATCCGTGTCTTAATGTTAAAACTGGGGCAGGTTTTAAAACGCGCTCTCAGTTTGCTGGTCAGCGTGGAGTTGACGTGAGGACGGGGAAGTCGGACATCGTCGAGCAGAGGACGGTCGTCATAAAATGGGTGCGCAAGAAGCTGGTCGTGTGGCGTGCCATGCTTCCTCGCTGGAGTGGGCGGCGAATTTAGCGACTTGCACTTTTTTTTTCTCTCGATGAAAACTGACGTCCTGGTTGATTTCGCGCAAAGGCGGCGCGTTATTCACGCAGGTCCGACAGCTTTCTGCGGCATTTTGAACAGTTTAGCTTTAAATGTTGCAGCTTTTGCGGAAAATCGCATCACACCCCCTTCTCCACATTGCCTCCGCCTTTGAAGCGTGTTGCCATGTTGGGTTGCGTCACGTACTGTATTCTGCTGCAGAGATCGTCTGTGATGTGCAGAAGACTCACGCGGAGGGGAAAACGTCTGCAGACGCATTATTATTTTGTCAATTTGCGTCAGTTAAATCTATTTAATCATCGGTGATTTGCGGGATGTTTATCATTCTTTGCACATTCAAAGCGTTTTAAGTAATTAAACTTTTTATGTTATTTGTTAGTTTGAATCCAAACATTTTATGACCAGTTGTAGATCGTTCTGATATTCAGAAACAGTTACCTGTAATTTCAACTAAATAATTCAAATTTTTAAGTTTTCATTCTTGCAACGATGGGGGGGGGGGGGGGGGGGGGGGGGCAGATGGGTGTGTGTTTTTGCAAAATACCTCCTGAACCACTGGACACATTTAATACAAATTCTCAGAATGTTATGATCGAATGTTGATCTACAACTGGTTAACTTTTGGAGTCAAGATGAAAGCTACAGCTGATCCCCACACTGTTGGTGGCAACTTATTTGAAGAAACATAAACTTATATTTATTTGAGTAAATGAGTGAGTGACTAATAAATGATATTAGATCCACAGCAACTTGCCAGATAAAAATACGATGTAGGAGCAGTGGTTTCTGTCTTGATAATTGGCTCTACACCTGCCTTAGCAAATATTTAAAAAAAAAATGTCTAAAACTGCTGATTCTATAGATTTTGAGCTAATCTTTCATGTGGTTGTAGCTGATACTGCTTGGTATTGATCTTTGACCAAAAGTGCTATTACTCCTCAATTTTCAGTATAAAATGATCTAAACGTTAAATAAAAGTCTGCAGGTCAAATTCATTTCTTCAAGGACATTTTTTCACCTTTAATGTTGAACTTTAAGCTGTATCGTATATATAGATAAGAGAGACAGGTCTTTGTTTTTTCCTGATCTCTGATTGCTCTCTGTGGCAACGCACTGTCAGAAGACCCCGAGGACTGATGGCAAAAAAAAAAAAAAAAATCCAGTCTGGGGGGCGCGGCTCGCAGTTTTTGCCGCAGTTCAGGTCCACACGTGTGCTGGAGATTATATTTTGCCTAGCAACATAAATTACACGTTCTGCATGGTGCACGCTTTAAGCAGCTCGACTCTCCTCCTGCAGATTATTTTAGTCTTCTTCTAATTATTTTTTTTTCCCTCTAGTGAAACGATGCGAGTTTTTCTAGTTGGTGTGTGAGCGTCGTGCAGCCTGCGGGCTCGATGCGCGCTACGAGTCTCCAAAACGTAGCGTGGATCCTTGTGAGCGCAGCATGGTGACATTATCTGTCTGACACGCTGTCTGACTGTTGACCTACTTCCACCATGTGGGTCAGAGCAGAGAGATGCTCCAACACAGTCTGCTGTGTGTGTGATGCTGATGACTAAACACATTTTAAATAAATTCACAATAACCTTGAATGTTTTTTAAATTTTATTTCTTATTTTGTTTCTGATCTGATGCACACAGACAGCAGTGGAGTACCTGCAGCTGATGCACGCTGATAGATTTTAACCTGTCATTTCTGCATGCAGATGTTTGGCTTTCACAAGCCCAAAATGTACAGGAGTTTGGACGGATGCTGCATCTGCCGTGCAAAGTCATCCAGCTCTCGCTTCACGGACAGCAAGCGGTATGAGAAGGACTTCAGGAGCTGTTTTGGGTAAGAAATGACACCCGGATGTGCTTTGTGCAGAGCAGAGGACCAACTGTGAAGTCTAAACTCTCACCTCATTAGTTTGTAAGATTTTCCAGTAAAAGTGTAACATATTTTCTCACAGGCTGAGTGAAACACGATCTGGAGAAATCTGTAACGCTTGCGTTCTCCTTGTGAAACGGTGGAAAAAGCTTCCTGTCGGAACCAAGAAAAACTGGAATCATGTGAGTTTATGGCTGAGACAGAACCTGGACATTATAAATGCGTGCATCTTAAAACTAATTCTCCTCATGTTTGGTCCTTCGTACAGGTTGTTGATGCCAGAGGAGGACCCAGCGTGAAGATGACCTCCAGACCTAAAAAGATCAAGTCCATCTCTAAGAAAGCACGGCCGAGCCAGATCAGCAGGCTGCAGAAAGAGCTCAAAAGAAACAGTTAGTTCTGCATTCTGGCCTCACTAATACAGTATGTGTTTATTTAGCTATAAATAACAGGGCTGTTCCTGCTTGCTTTCAGATTCAGATGCCCACAGCACAACCTCCAGTGCCTCTCCTGCTCAGTCTCCCAGCTACAGCAACCTGTCAGACGACGGCTCAGACACTGAACTGAGCCCAGGATCCAGCCGCTCCCCCGTTTTCTCATTTCTGGACCTGACTTACTGGAAGAGGTATGCTGGAGTTCAAGCTTTCACCTACAGACTCAAAATTTAGGATTTAAAATGACTATTTTTAAAATTCTAGCTTCCTCCCACAAAATACCTGACAAATTTCCACTTTTCCTAAATGTTTCTGAAAGTCCCGACCCACCTACACACCATCGCCCCACCCACATGCTTCTGATTATCATTCAGTTTCCTGTTTGTTCTGTTGACAAGAGTTTTAATCATGCATCAGGTTAAATATTACAAATATCCTGATCAGAATCAAAAAGCTGCTGTCTCCATTAGGATCCCTTTAAACCACGTTTCACCGATTTATCACAAACTGAATTCATCTACTGTTGACTTTTTATTAGGTCTGGTAGGTAAATATATTTAAATTTTATTACCATATTATCAGTGAGTGTATTATCAGTATTTCAAGTCTGCAGTAAATCATTTGTTATATTCTAAGCGCCGCGCCCACAGACGATGGTGGTTGAGATGCTAAAACACAGAGTGGGTACAGAATAGAGAGAGCATAGTGAGAACGATGTCATCATTCAGCAACATCACATGTTTTATTATTGTTCAGCTTTAGATTTTACCCAGAAATATTCTCTAAAGTATCCAAGTGCATTTCGTTTTAAAGCGATTATTTTTAACCTAAGCAAAATTTAAATATGAAGAATTTAAAAATATTTTCTTTTCCGCTCCTGACTTCTTATAGAATCAGTGTTTGGTTGAAGTTCACAGAGTTAACATTTTCATCTAATGTTTCATTCTTTTTTTAAAATGATTTTATTTAAATAAATTCTCAAATGACTGAATATACTCCATTTTCCTGCATATAAAACAGACATTTGGTTGTTTAAACACCTCAAACAACAGCAGGAACCAACTGCTGCTTCAATGACATCATATAGTGAGAAGGACTAAACTTGTGCTTTTATTTTGAAACTTTTAATCCTAATACTACAGCAATTTTCTCACAGTTAGATATTTAAAGCAAGACTTTTTCTTGCATTAAGTATATGTTTTTTTTTTTTTTACTTTGTTCCTATGGTACTCATTCTTAAGTAAATACTTTTTAAAAATTGACTAAATATTGTAATACACAGAATTTGGGCGCATATTTTGCCATCAAGATATCCAGAAAGTCACATTTATTGTTTTATAAAACTTTATTAGACTTCAGATCAACAGATCATAATTACATAATTAGGATCTTTGGATAAATCTGAGAGTTTCTATTCTTTTATACAGAAATTTGCACTTTATATTTGGAAAAAGATGATACTGTCAACTATTTTCACATTTCAGAATATATTTATTTATTATATATATATTTATATTTCATATAATGTGTGTTTTTCTGTGTAGGCAAAAAGTGTGCTGTGGAATAATCTACAAGGGGCGTTTTGGGGAGGTGCTCATCGACCCCCATTTGTTCAAACCATGCTGCCGCAACAAACAGCGACAGCAGCAGCAGCAGCAGCAGCAACAAGAGGAAGAGGAGGAGGATGAGGATGAGGAGGAAGACGAGGAGGAAGAGGTTGAGGTAGAGGAAGGCCGAGTGGGGGTGGAAAAGCCCCAGCTGGAAGAGGAAGTGAAGGAGACGCCTACGGGTGAGGAAAATGCAGAGCCTGCTAAGCTGTGCGTCACCGTGACAACGCCTCCAGTCAGGAGCGGGGAGGTAGAGGAGGAAGGCTGGTGAAGTCAGAAACCCCCCTCCCCCATTTGGCAGCGCCTCTGAAGAAATCTCTGGCTGTGTCTTTTTTAATTTTAATTTTAATTTAATTTAATTTTTTTGGAGCAAATACAGAAAGAAGTCGCCTCAGATTGCCTTCAATCATAAAGCAGCTAAATATCTCAGTCTTCTCCATGAGGATTGTTTATAATGGTTTAACGATAACTTATGAACTGTTGTGTTTCACTTTGTTTCTTTGTATTATTATTATTATTGTTTGTGTTTAATATTTTTCTGGACCATTATCTGTGGTGTTTATTGATCTACTTTAGAAGAAATGCTGGAGCTCTGCTTTGCCGGTACATTTTTACACACTCTTATTCCAAAACGCAATACATCCACTCACTTACAGAAAAAGGTGCTACTTGAAACTCATGACTCAACATTTCAAACGCACGGCTGATTCCCATTCTCACTGTGGATATTTTGTAAGAACTCATACTAAGAATAATAGAACAGAAGTAGAGTTTATCACCCCCTTTTTTTTGAAGTGGTGAGTATCCCGTTTTGGAAACCGACGGAGCACAGACATGTACAGTAGCCCCTGTTTTACTGTCCTTCCACAATAACGTCCACTCGTATGAAAAGGTTTTTGTGTTTGTAGACTGGATTACAGTTTATATGTGTGCAAATAATGTATGTGGATCCCATTTAAGTAAGGCCTATTCACAGTTTCAACAGCAAAACACAAGAAAAACAAAACGCCAGCCTTAATCGTGTGTCAGACAGTGCTAGTGTTAATTCTGGATTGGTATTAAGGAACAACAAGGGACAGTAGCTATTGTTTTTAGTGGCCTCAGCAACACATAGTGCATTTCTGCATGAATGGCAAAACCCCACTTATCCAAAAGGCCTGAAATAATCTCATGCATGGATCTCCAAAAATTGCATGGCCTTACAGAAATTGTACATTTTGCTTTTGTTTTTTATGTTTTTGGTCCGTTTCTCTGAAGTTGTAACTTATTTTTGTATGTAAAAAAAAAAAAAAATGAAGCTAAAATAGAAGTGTCTTTGCAGAATAACAATAATAATCAAACCACACAATACAACAGCAAAACACAAAAATCGGTCTATAGTCATCAAGCAATATCAGTGTCAGTGATTTTCATCGTTTCCGGGTCGTTTTATGGTAAAAGTCTTTAAGCTGAAATTCTATGCCATTGCCTCTAATATACCACAAACGTGTTGTGATGTATAGCCTGATATGAACTTTATTTATCGAATGGAAGCCAAAGCACATTGAAATTCACCCAATGTCAAATCAATGCAGGTTTTCTATGGACACTTGTGCTTGTCCGGGTCATTTGTACGTATGTTTATGGTATTCTAAAAATTAACACTAATATGAGCTTTCATACATGTAATATTGTCGTTTGGAGCTGTGGGTGGGATTTGTACATAAAAAGGCCGGAGTCATGTGGCTCTCTTACAGGCCTCATTATTTATTTATTTCATATTTATTTGTATCCCGGCTTAGAAGTGTTTATATTAATTCTTTTCCCCATCTTTATCTTTTTCAGCTTTGAGAAAATGAATGTAATTCTGACGCGGGCTTCCTTTTAAACGCTGCGTCGATTCGAATTACAGGTTGTCGATATTTGTGAAATGTTAAGTATTTATTTGCTGATCAGTTGCGTTTCGTGCAGCCTAACTTATTCTCTATCATCACTTTGCATCTGTATGTAGACTGTAACAGCTGATAGATTGCAACCAAACTGTATTTCTTCCTTTTTATCTTGTAGCTTAAAGACGAAATGTTAGCGTAGTGGGATACAGTAGGATACATAACTATAGACTTGCATGTATTGTTGCTATGCATTTATTTAGCTTACAAGTTAGACAAAGCAGTTTTGTATTTTTTATACATTATGTACTTTTTTTACTTGTCCCATAATAAAAGTAATTTTGTGAGTTTTCTGGAGATATGGACTTGTGTGTTTATTTGTGTATAAAGCGGATCGCAAAAAGCAGGTGGGGACACGCGGTCACAAAACATTACATAAATTAATATATTATTGCTGTTTAATTGTACTGATTACTATTAATAGTAACATAATGCATGTCTTTCTTCACTATAGCCAGAATTTTAGGTAAAAAAGTTCATTTTGTGAACAGAAGTTTTTTTTTTTTAAATCAAATTATGATTTTATCCAAAATTTTGGGTAATGTTATAACATTTTAACACCTCCTTGAGGTTTTGAGGATGGTAAAAGTTGTTTTTGTTTCTACTAAATATATTTTGTTAGAAGGATTCCTTTAATAAAAAAAATTAAAGCACTGTGCTTTATATTTAATATTTTTTACTTTATTTTTAGCAATTTAAAATTATGTTCTTTTTACTTTTTAAAGACAAAGTTTAATTTTTTTTTTAATTTGAAAGCCAATTCAAAGTCATTTTAAAACTGATATAGCACATTTAAAATGAACCTTAACTGACCAAAGGTATAAATTATAAGACTGAGCATAATCTGTAAAAATGTAAACAATAACGAAACAATAAAATATAAGAGAAGCAAAAGTTATGTGCCTTGATTTACAGTATTTCTGAAATTCTGCTTCTAAAATGTTATATAAATGATATAATAAATTGATATATATAATAAATGATGATATAATAAATATGATTTTGTTGGAAGACTTGAGCCTGCATTTGATTTTTTTAATTAACTCAAAAGATTTTTTATTATCAGGTGTATAAAATACATAAAGATAGAAATAGAATGTACACCAAAATCAATGCAAAATGTGAGAAAATAAAGAAAAACAAATGTCTTATTAAAATTTAGTTGTCACTTAAATCAATGGTTCATCTTGACTTCATGACTTAGAAAATCAAACAATGAAATTATGTCACTGCTTGAAATTTTAATCACATTGTTAAAAAGGATTTGGAACAGTTTGCTGATGGATTTACGACTCAGGAGAATAAACTGCGGGAAAGAAAAGACCACTGAAGTCTAGAAAAGTCTGGAATGTCTAGAAACGTCAGAGATCTCCAGAAAGGCCGAGATAAGTCTAGAAACGTATGTTTTTAAACACCTTGGTCCTGCAGGGGGCGGTAGTGCACCTCAAATGCTAAAGACCACCCACCGAAGAAGGAAACCAACCGGAAACTTGGGTCATGTGAACGGAAGTAGAAACAAAAATACACGGAAGTGTTTTGTTTTTGTTTTATTCATCTGACAAATGTTGTATTTTATTTAAACAAAGGTTTATAAACTGTAGCTATAGAGGTAAGTAGTTAGAATTCTGTTGCTTTGTTTCTTGTCAGAGATTTGTAGTAAACCCTTTAAACCTGATATCAAAATCGAGTGTGAATAAAAGAACTGATTATTTAGTAGTTAAATAATAATTATTTTTTTGTTATTTGTAAATAAATTTAAGTATCGCCTGCCTCTGTTTCTGTCTTTACTGTGAGGTACTGTGAGGCGTCTGTTGTTGATAATATTTCTGGCTAATCTAAAAGACCTATAATTGTGCGTTTTTATCTGCAGTTTGTTCGCCATCATGGTGGAGCCCACAGCCTCTGGCGTGTTCTGTAACAGGATGCTGAGCATGGTGAACTCTGAGGATGTGAATGCTATTATCCAGGCTCAAAGACACATGTGAGTGTTCAGGTTGTGATTGATTGTGAGCCTGATGTGGCTTTTCTGACTGTGTAGAGAATATGAGCAGTTCGTGGATGTCAGTTGTCTTTTTTATGCCTATATTTTGTTATTTTGATTGCTGTTTCCTGCTTGTGTTTGTGTATTCAGGCTGGATCGCTTTGAGAAAACAAATGAAATGCTGATCAACTTTAATGGACTGTCAAATGTGCGACTGCAGCAGATGAATGAGCGCTTCCTTCTCCACACCCGGACCCTGGTTGAGATGAAGAAGGATCTGGATAGCATCTTCAGAAGAATCAGGTCGGTCATTACTCTGCTGATACAAACAGAGATACCCCTTTCAACCTCTGATTGCTCATCTCGCTTTGCTTTCTCCAGGACATTGAAAGGGAAGATTGCTAAACAATACCCCGATGCATTCAGCAGTAAGTTTCTTCTTATTATTTTATATATTAAACAAATACAATTCAATAAAACTTCTAAAGGTTAATTTGTTTCTTAGTTTAACAGAAAAAGAAATAGATTTGATCAGTTTCCTTGTTTTAGAAAATAATTTTATAATTTGATATCTACAAAAGGTCTGATGATAAAAGGATAAAAATAGTAAAGTAACACTCTTTAATAATTGAAAAATGTCAATTTCTATACCCCTTACCTATTGCCAAGTAATCTATTGATTATAAAATCAGTTTGTGTTACCAGTATATTTTATTAATTTCTCTGTTTGTCTTAACATATTTTAATACTTTTTAAAAGTGTTTTGCTGGCATCAGATTGTAGATTTGTTTATATTTTCCAAATACAATTATATATTATAAATATTATAAATTATAAATATACATTTTTAGGAAACCCATTTCTCCCCAATCAGCTTCACCCAAATCTTTAACAAGTTCATTTATTTTCCTTGACAGATGTCCACGAGTCACCCATTTTGGATGATGATGATGATGAATTTGACCCAATACCTCCAAGTGTTGCCACAACAACTACAACAGCCACTTCGGAGCAGAGCACAGAGTCCTGTGACACAAGTCCTGACGTGATTTCACCCACCGTGAGCCGATGCTCTGAAGATCTCTCTCAGGAGCCACCTGACACACCAACCTCTGACGTCTTAGAAACAGCTGTCCTACAGGACGAGGGTCCTGACTCTGTACCTGCAGAGTAGAGTTGTCTGTCACTTGACATTGAGCTTTAAACTCTTTGAACAGCAGGTCATGTTGTATATTTAGGTGAGCCCTGGCCACTGTAACTGTTGTTTTATGCTGATTATTTGTAAAGTTCACAACCATCACAACTATTTAAGAGAGTACTTATTTTTCTCCCTTTTGGCACAGAAACTTGTCCAATGCCTGCAGCATCTAAATCATATTTAAAGCACTTGAAGTTGTAATGTAGCTCAATGTATCAGTTTAACGGTTGTGCTCATGGCAAATCTTATGAAAATCATTCAGTAATGATGCAATTTTTAACACTGTTTTGCTTTGAAAGATACACATTTAACTGAAGCAACATGTTTTCTTTAATAACGATGTGATTAAGATGCACAAACTTTGATATTTGCAACCATAATGTAAGTAGCTGATTGTTGTATTAATTCATCTTATTTTTTATCTTTTTTTTGTGTAAATAATTTTACATGCTTCTGATGAATATAAAACCCACAGAGAAAGCAATGCATTTCTGAAATGCCTTTTATTAATACTTTACTAAATAAATGTTTATTAGCAAATGCAAAACTATATTCAAAATGGAAAGGTTTTGACACAAATTTTAATAATCAGACACATTCAGAATAAATTAATAAAAGGATCATTGTTAATATTTTCAAAATAATATATTTATCCTCTTAATTCAACTTTATTTTAAAAAGGTGTCCCTGTTTTTACTGACTTCCAGAATAATTAATATGCATTTCTTAATAGAGCTGATAATCAGTGTAGAACTGAAGCTACTAATTTTGAATATTACATTTATTTTAATATATATGAAAACATTTTTTAGCTAAAAGTTAAAAGTTTGTTTGCAAATAAAACTGAAAATCATAAGAGTAAATGCACTAAATATGTGCAAAATCAGGCTAAAATATTAAAAGTTTAGGAACAGAAATGATCAAAAATGGTATGCGTATAAACAGGCTTCAAAATAAGTAAATGTGACCTTTTTTTTTTAATTTTTTATGAACTTTATTTAAGAACAAAGGTAACAAAAACAAACAATGACAATCTCAAATGTAATGTGACCTCTTTTTATCATATAAAATACACAATTTACACAAATGATTAACAAACTGTGTTGGAGGCTGGAATCGTAAATCACCACTAGATGGCGCCAACGCCAGCTGACATAATCTTCACGTCCAGTGGACACGATGGGGTTAAACAGCACGGCAGCCAATCAGCGTTTCCCAGGTAACTTCCTTTATGCCTCGGACTTCCTGACTTGAAATGAATAGAATAACCTCATTGTAAATAACAACTCAGTTTGTCATTTGATTAGGCGATAAAAGATTATTGATATATAGTTGCGTTTCAACCGGCTAGCAGGCTCGCTTTAACGCAGAGCTCGTGTGTAGTTGCCATGGTAACTGTTAGCTGAATGTATTAGCAGGCACTTTATGAGGGTGTTACTCCTCTGCTGCTGGTCCCAGGATGAGGAGACTGACGAGGAAGAAGGCTCTGACTCTGGTGAAGGAGCTGGATGCTTTCCCTAAAGTTCCTGAGAGCTACGTGGAGTCCACAGCCAGCGGCGGGACAGGTACAGACCAGCTGGCTGCTAACACACAGCTGTTTTCTAACTGTATAGACACTCCTGAGTGACGTCTTCACTCTGAACCTCTCTCCAGTCTCTCTGATAGCGTTCACCTTTATGGGTATCCTCGCCTTCCTGGAGTTCTTTGTGTACAGAAACACATGGATGAAGTATGAATATGAGGTGGACAAAGACTACAGCAGGTGGAAGATAACAAGCTTCTAATAATACTGATCTTTGAAGGTTTTTTGCTCTGTTCTAACTGTAGCTGTTTTTATTTGCAGTAAACTGAGGCTAAATGTGGACATCACAGTGGCCATGAGGTGCCAGTGTAAGTATCTGAGTTATTTTAGTAGTCTTACTGTGTTTTTTTTTTTTTTTTTTTTTCACTTTTTGGGCTGGAATGTTATTCCGCAATAAAGAAAACTTAAATATTAAATAGAGGATCCATAGTGACTTTTATGTTTCAAGTTGCATCCTCTTTTACGCAGCATTTGTGAAACTATTGAATATGTCTGGTGTTTAAAGAAGCTACTTAGACATTCTGTGTGTTTATCTTTTTGTTTGTGAGATTAGATTACAGAAGATAGCTTGTGACATCTGACCCAGAATCCATAAAACTGTCTGTAAATCTTCATATCTCTAATTGAGATTTCTTTGTCATATAGATTCATTTCCTACAAGAAAACGCAAATCAAACAAAATAGAAGATTGTTGGCAGAAAGAACTGACTGAGTTGATATTGAACTCCCTCTAGCATGTTTTCATCTCTGGGAAACAATTTTTAAATGTTGTGTTGTTAAATGCAGATATCGGTGCAGACGTACTCGATCTGGCAGAGACTATGGTGGCTTCTGATGGTTTAAAATATGAACCAGTAAGTATGAGCCTTATTACTCATTGAATAATGTATTTTATTTTCTTAGTATTTTATAATAGAACATGAAAGCATCTCTCTCTTTTTTTTAATTGTTTGACAGGTGTTTTAACATTTTTTCATTTCAGGTTAACTTTGAGCTGTCCCCGGAGCAAAGACTGTGGCATCTGTAAGAATCAAATGAACCTAGTGATTGTTACAAGTGATGCATCTTATTTTACAAACTAGTTGGCTTATTGTGAAGGCTAGCAGTGCTGTACATAATGCTGAGAGCATTGAGAAGTAACATATGTCACACTTGTCCATTAACTCCAAACTACAATGTAACCAGACTGATCACTGACAGAAAACCTAAAAAAAAGAAGTTGAATGAATTTCAGCTTACGTAGTTATCTTATGCTTTCAGGACTCTGCTGCACATCCAGGAGCGTCTGAAGGTGGAACACTCTCTACAGGATGTGCTCTTCAAGTCTGCTATGAGTGGACCTCCTCCCTCTACGAGTCGGAGGTGAACTGTTCAATCTGACCTGTGACAGACGTGTTCACACTGATGCACATGAATGGTCTCAGCATCATTGTGTTTCCTTTCTCAGTGAGGACAGTCCTAGCTCCCTTACTGCCTGCAGGATACATGGACACCTTTATGTCAACAAAGTAGCAGGAAATTTCCACATTACTGTTGGAAAGTATGTAAGGAATATTTGTATGTTGTTGATATGTTTGCGTGTTGTCCTGAGCTGGAGGCTGACCTCTGATATTTGCTCAGGTCCATCCCACACCCCCGAGGCCACGCTCACCTCGCGGCTCTAGTCAGCCACGACTGTGAGTTTATTTTTCTAACTGAACTCATGAATGTCTTAGTAACCAATGCCTTTCAGCTGATTTTGATTGTTTTGGTTTGTCATTATGTTCCAGCGTTCAACTTCTCCCACCGGATTGACCACCTGTCCTTTGGAGAAGCCATTCCTGGACTCATCAACCCTCTGGACGGCACAGAGAAAGTCTCCACTGAGCGTGAGTCCGTCCCCTTTCTGTAAATGTCAGTCGAAATGCGATCCTTTTGCATCTTTACAACAGATTCTTGATTCTTGTCTCTAGCCAACCACATGTTTCAGTACTTCATCACCATCGTGCCCACCAAGCTGAACACCTACAAATTATCAGCAGAAACACATCAGTACTCGGTCACGGAGCGGGTACGATTAAACGCTTCATATTTGTATAGCTGTGCGGTTGACTCTGTGCCACTGATTAACGTGTTTGTGTTTGTGAAGGAACGAGTGATAAACCACGCTGCAGGCAGCCACGGAGTCTCAGGGATCTTCATGAAATATGACATCAGCTCATTAATGGTCAAAGTCACTGAGCAGCACATGCCTCTCTGGCAGTTTCTGGTCAGACTCTGCGGCATCATTGGAGGCATTTTCTCCACCACAGGTAGGGAAATCTGAAAACTCAAACCTGTGGTTTTTTGTAGACTTTTACAGTATTTATAACCGCTTTTAATAATGCAGGATCCTATTAAAATAATACCTATTGTGGATTGATATTAATGAATAATCAATTTTTAATCTTTTTACACAAAGTTTGTCAAGTTTTAGTAACTTTTTTAGTTTCCCAGATGAACTAAACCAGACTGGAAGTAGAGTAGAGTTTTTACGTTCTAGAAACCACCTCGTTTTTAGCTTCACATTTAGAGACGAATATATTTACTTTAGAAATATTTGGTTCAATATCTATCATTCTTACATGCTAATTCTTAAAAAATGAACTTGAACACGTTTGTTATTTTTTGGGTGCTAACAGACTTATGAGTTCCAGCTTGTCTGAAGCCTGCAGGGTATTTTTATTTATTAATTTGGAACTAGAATAAAAAAAATGAATAAATGCATGATAATGGAGTTATGAGCAGAGTGTATTTTATCCTTTAGTAAGTCAATGATCATCTGTAATGTATCACAAAACAATTACACATCACTGCAGAAAAAAATAGCAATTTCAATACATCATTTAGCTTCACAAACACGATGTGGTTACCATCATTTATGAAGTTTATTTAGGTTTTTTTTTTTTTTTTTTTGTTTAAAGCAGAATGGAATACACTCAAATCAGGTTTGTTTCACCTGGTTGGTAACCAGAGTTTCCCATGAGTGCAACGTCCTCCACCAAAACATAAAAGGACAGCTAACTTATTTGACAACCGAGATCCCTTCAGTTTGTGTAATCTCCTTCCACACGAACACACGTTTAATCAGGATCTTTGTTCCTTTTCAGGAATGATCCACGGGATGGTGGGGTTCTTCGTTGATGTGATTTGCTGTCGTTTCCAAATGGGAACCTACAGACATCTGAATGTAAGAGACACAAAACTCTTCTCCCTCTTTGAAATCAATCTTTTCCTAATGTTTCTTTATTTTTTCCTTTTTTCTGAAGGCTTCTCTGAACACTCAGGGAGACGGTCAAGCTTTGCTTTCTGCAGGAAACGATGCTCGGCAACAAGAGGACAAACGGCAGTGAGACGCTGGCAAAATGTTTACAAGTTTTATTTAAAATGTGTCCCTGATTTGTAATTTTCCTACTTTCTAAAATCCTTTTTGGGTGATGGATGAAAAAACAAAACCTCTCTCATCCACTTGAACTGTAACCAGTTCCTCTTAATTTCCTATCGTCACCAGAAAGCTGCAGCTTTATTGTAGCTCTGACTGCGATGGTAGCTGTTTGACACCCACAGAGATTGTCTGATTTGACCGTTGTGCCACAGTGTAGAGTTTAGTTTTAGACGTATATTTGGAACAAGCAGAACTTTTCTAATTTTGTATTGTAGTCTGATGACTTTCTGAAATCTTTAGTTAAAAATATCTAACCTCCAGTAAAACAAACATGTGGGTGTTCTGTGCCTTTAAAGGTGTATGATCTGTAATTTCTAATCAATCATATTAGTATTGATGTTTTTTTTTCCTCTTTTTTTATTGGTGACAATTTTTTTCGGATTAACCAGGTGATTGTGCAATAGATCTCCGTTAAAGGATTTACTGTGTGCTCATTTTAATTATAGAGTCATTAAAAAAGTGAACTGTGAGTCAGGAGTTGGTTAATTTGTCTTTTTAGGATGTGGGAACTGTTTGTTAGGATCTACAAATATCTAAAAAAAAAAAAGTGTAAGGGCTGTTTTTTTTCTTTAGATTTAAGAGATCAAAACAAAATATCATAAACCAAATCTTTTCAAACAAACATCTGATAACTAACCATTAAAGCTTTTACATATAAGATTCTTAATAGTCAGGTTTCAGTTCAATTAAAAGTCTCCAGAAAAGAATATTTTACACCATGTCAAGAGTTTATTTGACAGTATTTCAGAATATCTTTAAGTAAACAAGTTTTTTTGTTTTTTAGCAAAATGTAATATATCAGTACTGTCGCATTTCATAAAAATAGTTGTTCACGTCTTTGAAACTACAGTATCAATGATACAGTAAACCATATTTTGTAGGAATACAGCTGTACAAGGTGAATATTACACAATTAACACTACACAATTATACTTGATCTCAATGGGGGTTGATGAACGTGCCATCGTTCACGGGTTCAAAGCAGTTTGTTTGTTTTTGTGTACAAAACCAGTCACAGCAGGCAGGGGGGGGGGCGGTCTGGATGGAGATGGAGGGCTGGATGACGAGTTCTCTGAGCTTCTCTAGATGCTGATTATTTGTACATACAGTAAACACATCTCTAGGGCCTAAAGACATGTCATGATCCTCATAAACCACAGTTCTTTCATATTAGTGTCCCAGAATACTCGTGCTTCCACACAATGCTGTCACGATGCATCATCTGGTCCTCCAGAATCTTGCTGAGAGAAACAAATGACGTCCAATTGGAGAGATGCAGGAGAGTGACTGCACCTTGAATGTCTCAGTTTAATAGCAGCATGCCTTAACCTCTGCCACATCCAAGATTGTGTGTTCCTTTAAAACCTTGGATTCAGACGGTATGGGGCCGTGGGTCCGCTCTGATGGTTACCTCGTCCTGACGGAAAGCTCTACATTAGTTTAAGAGGATGTGATGCTACACGCTACATTTTCTCCCCTTCAAAAACACCCGGGAACAACATGGAGCTGTTACAGCTTAGAGTGCATCCAGATTTTAATGTACTGCTTGGCGTTACGTCTGAAGAAAAACGGGCTCCACAGCTCAGCTGTTTGCTGATGTGGCCGTGATCACCGCGCTCCCAAAAACAGATCGCATCAGTAGTTAGAGTAAGGCACTCCCGCCTCAGCTCATAACCATCGACCTCCTCTTCCCCTCTCCCACAGTGATGTGGTACACTTAGCACAGTAAAAGGCATAGAAATAGGAGACTGGACAAAGTTTTCCCACTGAGTGTTGAATGAATACACACGGCGCGTAACTCTGCACAATGACTGCGTGGTTGACTTGTGATCAGGTTGGTTGTAACTATGAGTTCTTACTAAACCAGCTGTTCTCAGTTACATAAAAGTGATGTGAATAAAAACAGGGCAACTCGTCTGCTCCACAGAGGGTTTTCCTCAGAAAGATGGTTTTGCGTCCTCGCACACAAACGCAGCGTCACTCCGGGTTCTGTGACGGTCTCTGATATGTTATGAACAAGGCCATGGGAACAGGGATTCTAAAATACTGTCCCAGGCCGTTTCTCTTTTTTTATTTTAATTTTGTACAATGTACCTAACTACAACACCACCTCAAAAACACCACATAGGTGTGTTTTTAAGTTTACCAAATGTACATCATTTTCACATCTTTACATTTACAGTATGTAATATATTGGTAGGCATGTAACGGATGAAGGGCTGTGACTTTGTTGGAGTTCTGGTGTCACAGCCTCCACCTGACAACAAGAATCTTCCAGCTTCACAGAGAAATGGAGCAAGAGTAAACCTCTTGCTCTTTAGGATGTAGTCTTTCTTTGCAGCGCTGCAGTCTAAGCCAGATACAGTTGAGTAGTTAAAGGTGCAATGCTCCATCTTTTAAAAGGAGATTTCTTTTTACTCCATAAGTGAACAGAACACATGTGAGGGTCCTCCTCGAGTTGAATTTGTCAGAGTTTCTGTGTTCTTTAAGGTGGTGGGTGTAATAATCATTTATGAATAAATGAAACGAGATGGAGAAGAAAACAGGACAGAGAGGCCAAGGGAGATGCTTTGCAAATTCTGAATTCAGATCCAGGCCGAACCAGAAGGATCCGTTCTACCTGCTCACCGTGGAGGTCCAGGACCTTAAGGTGCCAGGCAGTTTGTCAGAGCCGGGGATGTTCCAGGGTCCCGGGGAGGCAGCTGCGCTCCTTGCTGGAGGATCTTCGAGGGTTTTCGAGGGGCAGCGAGGCCCACTGTTCTTCTCGTCGCCTCTGGTGAACGGACTTCTGGACATCAGCCTCTCCTGGAGGCTCACATGTCCATCTCCACCTCCCAGAGGCGCTCCGTTCAGATTCACCATCACGTATGGGTCCCAGGGTGAAACAGAGCTCCCCGTCTGTGTTTGTCGACCTTTTCTCTCACAGCAGGGGGAGCAAATCTCTCTCCGTTCACTAGACCTCCCTACTGTGGCTTTAGGAGGCAGAGCCCGGGGCTGCATTTCACCGGGCCCACGGTTCGCCTCTCCAGACCCCTGAGGGGCCCCCTGCCCCCTGATGATGCACTTCTGCTCAATGGACCTGCCACCTGTAGCCCTTCTAACGGAGCTGTGGTCTGGCAGCGGTGGAGCTTTGTCTGCCGCGCACACTTTGGCCTCTAGATGGAGTCGATGAGGGGAGTCTGGGGCTGAAGCTGGATGGGATGAGAGCAATGGACTCAGATGAGGTTCCAGGGTCACTTCCTGCAGGGCAGAGTGGGCTGTAGAAAGGGAATCCCAGGGGCCGGCACAGTCTACCACACAGAAGGAAAAGGAACTTAGGAGGACTCAAATGGAAGAAATGAACAAACACCATGCGCAAGCAAACAGAATGAAAAATAAAACCATCAAATTCTAATACAAAAATAGGCAAAGTTGCATGCACAAATTCACACGTTTATCCCGAGCAGCTTTGAGCACATTGCGTGCCATCTACTTCACAGTCCTCATCAGCGTGATGCAGTTTCGTCTAGGGTCTCTTCAAATCAGACTGCTCTCTTACTACAGCATACAAATACACAGATTCAGACTAGGCTGCTGATTTGCTCATGCAGAAAAGGATCGCACAGCAGCATGCAGCAAGCACAGCAAGAAACCACACAGATTAATCAGTATGGAGAGAAAGGCATGCAGTTTTTCACAAACCGTGTCTTTAGAGTGGCCCATTAAGAAGAAATAGGGGGAGCTTAGTGTGTCACCTTTCATGCACATGGAGAGGTTGGATGGTACCATTCCTAAGGGAAGGCAAGTAAAAGCCTATACCGATCATTAGACTTAAAGCAGAGGGGTTACAATACATGAAGGCTGTGGGGCAGGTTGTTACAGTGCTGTATCTACAGTTTGATAAAGATAGTTTAATTCAGATGACAGAATAGAGAAGCAGAAAGACATTTATAATGTTATGAGACTTTGTGTGAGAAAGTAAGTCTGGGTAAAACTGAACAGCAAAGAGTGAATTAAAGAGGAGTCAGGCCAGAGGCCGACTCATTTAGAGGGTTCTGTTTGTTCCCACCATATTCTGGCACCTGTCCTGTGCCTCTCTTCAGCAGCAGCCTGACCCGCCTGCCTCCCGCCTTTATGAGTTCAATGGCACGGGCGTGAGTCATGTCCCGAGTGCTGTCGCCGTTAATCTCGATGATCTGATCCCCGACCTGGAGGAGACGCACGCAGGACAGGTTGGAATTCTGTCAGCCTCTGTTCCTGCACAACTTATCTCCAGCAAATGATGTAAAACCAAAATTAAATTCAACAAATGAGAGATGAAGAAACATGCACGTGAAGGTAAATTCTTTGCACTCTTCTACCATGTTCAAATAAAAACAGGAAAAAATGTTCAAGCATTAAACTTTTATTTTATTCGCCATGATCTCACCCTCATCCTTCCATTTCGTATCGCTGGACCGTCCTCTGCGAGGCGCAGCACAAACAGGTCCATGCTGTACTCTCTGCCCCCACGAATACTAAACCCAAAACCCTTTGAGCTTTTCTCCAGCTCCACTGTGAAATAATCATAGTCCTGCAGAACAAAATAGACTCAAATTAAAATGCCAAAAAGCAGTGATTATGATTAATTTATCTGCATAAAAATGAAGGGAGTTCATTTATTCAACACAGGCAGACAGCTCTTGCTCCAGATCCTACCTGTGGTCGGAAGTCTGAAGGGATTCCCAGAGGAAACTGTGCAGCTGCAGGATGCTGCCTGAAGTCCAGCAGGCCAGGCGGGTGTCGGTAGTCCAGCGTCGGCGGCTGGCGATAATCGGTCACTGGTGGGTGACGGTAGTCGACGGGAGGCTGCCGGTAGTCGGTGAACGGAGGATGACGGAAGTCAGGCTTGACATCCTGCCTTGCTTTTACCTCGGACCTAAAAGGAGACAAAAATAAGAGAAATCCTCATCAACTCTACCTCGTGTATTACGGTAGAGAGTGGACAGTGTTTCTAACAGCATGTAGAGAAACATCTGATCTTAGCAGGGTGAGGATTACTGCCTGTGTGCAGACAGAGGATGGAAAAATCAGCTTCAAGTTTTAAAGCTTTTATCAAGCTCTCACTTAGAAAAGAGTTATAAACCTGCAGCTGAGGAAGTGCTACTCTAGACATCTCAAAGTCAGAACTTGCACTTTCATGGTGTCGACACGTAACAGGGTCTGATTGCTGGGCTGCTGAATTATAGACGAGATAGCGTATGGTAAATTATTCACTGATGCTGTAGGTGCTAAGTGGTGTTATGCAACAAGGCCAAACTGAGACCGGGACTAGTCGCAGGTTTACTAGCAGGCAAACTAACACTTGATCTGTTACTGGTGTAAACATACTGCTTCTTTATCTTAAGTCTAAGAAGTCACACATTTAAAGATCTCACCAAACAAGAGCATCCCTCTTTGTGTCGTCTAACCTGCCGTCGTGGAGGTAGAGCTGTGGGGGGAGGCCCGAGGGCTGGGTGACAGGGCTCTGCTGGGTTCCAGCTGGTGCAGGCTGGGAGGCTGCTGGTGCAGGAGGCCCAGCAGTCACAATTTGGTTAATCTGAGCTGGTGTCTGGCCAGGTTGGGCCGGCGTTTGACCTGGTTGCAAGACCGTTTGGCCTGACTGGGGGCCTCCTTGGCCTGGCTGGGCTACAGGACTGGGCTGGGTCTGGGGGCTGTGTTTCTGGGTCATGGGGCTCTGTTTCTCTGAGTTAGGTCCAGATTGGGAACCTGTGATCAACAAAAAGGCGAGACACAATTTCACCTGAGTGGTAAATTTAGCTCAGAGGATTAAAAAGCAGGAATCTGATGTGGAAAATATCCTAATTTTGACCAATTTCTGACTCAAATATACTTATTTAACACCCTCTGATCTAATGGTTTTTACTCACCTTCCTCTGGAATGATATGCAGTGTGACCGTTAGTCCAGCATCTTTAATGAGCTTGACGATGTCTGCATGGGGCATGCTGATGATGGACTGTCCGTTCACAGCCAGGATCCGGTCACCCACCTTCAGCTTCCCACATCTGTCTGCAGGGCTTCCCTCAATGATGCGTCCAATTTTATGGGGCACAGCTGGAGACAAATAACATCATAAAATAATAATACAACTAACAGCATTAGTTCCACTTACAGTTTTGTAACATTTACTACTATTTTCTAATAGGAGTTTCAATATTTACAACCGTGAAACAGTGCAGATGCTTTTACTCCAGCATAGCTTTAATTTGCAACTGAAGCACTTTACTGTATTGTTTGAATTTGCTGCTGAGAAGATTGAGTTTTAAAACCTTTATTATGCTCTAAAGCAAAGAAAATACAATCAAACTGTTATTTCAGGATAAACTTTTATAGGCGCTTAGATTAGGATAGAAAATAAAAATGCTTAAATCTAACAAATTAAAACTTCCAAACTCCAGTGAGATTTCAACACGCAGCCGTACATCAACGACTGTTACGATTGTTTACTAGAACCACTTCAGGGGATTAAATTGAATTCACTTGAAGTTTATATGAATATGTTTTGAATGGAGCGGATGTTTTGATAAAAACGAGAGAGATTCTTTAAAAACTACTAATCATTTGAGCTCACTCCTGCAGACAAACATTATTTCTCAAACAAAGAGTAACTTTACTTAATAAAGGCTTATTTAACATTTTTGAAAGATTGGATCTGTGATCTTTTTATGTAAAACAGAATTAAGACCTAAAGAATATTAAAATAAAACAGGTTTTAACTTGATCTCAGCTAATTGAAGATGCAAAAAGAACAAAATATAACTCAAGTGAAGTAATTGTTGAGGGACACAATGCCCAAAGGTTATTAAAGGTGATAAATTAGATGTTTGTTTCTTGGGAGATAAAAAATTTAGAAACAACCAACTACTTTTAAACACAATTTAATGAATTAAATTTGTATTTTTCTATTTTATTTCATTTAACATTTGATACAAAAGCCAAATCAATCCTCCAGTTATCAATCACCACCCTTAGATGACTCGTCATGAGGTTGCACAGCTGCCACTTGTGTTTAGCAATAACATTTGGGGCTTAAAACTGATGCAAATCCCTTTTCAACTCACTGATGACCGCGGCATTCTCAGGCCTGTTTAGGGAGCTGATGATGACGAAGCCGAAGCCCTCGTTCTCCTTGCGGTTAATAACCACATCGCTGGTTTGCACGGCGGATCCCTCTGGTGGCGAGGTGACGACGGGGACGGTGGCGGCTGAAGTGACCGGTGCAGAGACTCCGTCGCTACGGGGAGAGCTGTGCTGCGTCGACACCGATCCAGGGCTCCGACCGTTCACTGGACAATGGTCTCCTGCAGGAAAAGAGCTCAGAGTTACACCATTTCAAGTCTGTTGTGTTTCCAAGTGAAAGCAGCAAAAGACGCATCATCCTGACATTTCAGCTCATTAATGGGTTGAAAGCTATGACTTCTGTGCAAAAGCATGCCCTTAAAGTTCAACAGCATCCAAAAAAAAAAAAAAAAAAACCACACACAATCATAATGAACTAAAGATAGATGCATGTATGATCCACAACCACAGAGAAGGTGTGGGTGAGAAGCACACAAAGATCCTGCACACAGACTGTCAGCGTGTGCGTCCAAGTTGTGTTTTTTAATTTGATGCCAGTGAAATGTGCAGCCTGTTCTCCCATCTTGGTAAAGCGTGAAAAAAAACACACACAAAGCAAAAAAAAAAAAAAAAAAAAA